>BMAW01056700.1:1167272-1182232 GCA_019974015.1 Nephila pilipes
GGACTCACATTAGCCATCCTGGCCACTTCACAGTTAACCCCTGCCCTCCTGGTCTCGATGGCTCTCCATCGTAGTTCTTCAACCAAATGTGTTAGAGGTCAGTATTATTACTGAATTGGCTATCTCAGATTTTCAATGTCACCAATCACAAATTTGTGGCGCTTTCTCTCGACTTGGACTTTTATGCTCCAGGCAGATGACGTAAATACGCTCTAATTTGCATATTTTTATTTACTCAGCGCTACTCGGTGGACAATAACGGCAATACAAGAATTTTGCACGGTTTGGCTTACTTTGAGAAAGAGTTATCGCTATTTTGTGATTTTTCCTTAATTTATGATAACCAGTGCATATACATGTATACATACATGTGTGTGTGTGTGTGTGTGTGTGTGCGTGTGTGTGTGTGTGTGTGTGTGTGGTAGTGTGTGTTGATAGTGACGTGTGTGTGTGTATTGTGATTCAAGAAATGCTACTTATTTGATTTATTTGCTGACGTAGGACAGAACATTAAAACACAAAACAAATTGATTAAACTCGCGTAATCTTAAGATTTAACGTCAGCACAATATAACGTACAGCATTTCCTGAACCGTCTTGTTCAGCATCTCATCCTTCTCCATCTACGTCTCCTCTCTGTTGAATCTCTCTCGGAGTGCTGAGCGGCGCTCTGGGAACATCGCGCTGTCTTCCGGGATGGTGATCAGCAGGTCTTCTGCCGTCCACAGTCTCGGTCATTCTGACCTTCGGTACCCTCGCAATGCTCTTGATCGACATCAGAAGATACATCGGATAGCTGCAATTAAAAAAAAAAGCAAAGAGAGGAAAAAAAATAAACAAATACACAAACACAAAAAAATGAAGAGAAAAAAAATGTCTTAGGTGGACCACGTTTTCATATGAATGGCTGCGGTTGTAGTCTTGAGCGGCCCCTGGAAATCAATTTCGTTTGAGAATTGACGATACTTAAAGTTAAATTTAAGGCCGTATTCTGATTTCACTACTAGCACACATTGGTATGTAAAACTTCGTCAACTGTTTTCCCGACAGGTCGTCATGTGTGACGAGTTCAATAAAATTCTTCATTCTTTAAATAACCAATTTATTACTACACGACATTAGAACAGCAATAAGACGGATATTACAGAACACATAAAACATTTAAAGATGTAAACATATCACAAACGCTCAACACAAGAGCTTCCGAAAAAACATCACAGTTCCACTACCGTCTGCCACCCAAAAGAGTTCAACTGGTACTTACGGATATGATTCATCGCATAATCTTCGGAACTCTTTCTTCCAGCCGACCTGTATCTGTATCGAGGAGCATTTCACCATCTATATTAGGAATGATTAAGTGATTGAAGTCTTTACAGACTTATATTCACTCTCCCCACCTGGAGAAAACTTTCCGAATGAAGGAAAAGTTTTCGCCTGGAAAGAAACTCAACAAAGGCATGATTATAAATGTCAAGGAGAGGTAACAGAATTTGGATTCCGGAAATATTGAATAGATATCCGTACCAAGTTCTAACTAAATAAGTGCCTTTTACAGATTATCACAATTTTACAAACAAAAGAAATGTTGATTAGACTGATATTAATGAATGACACTGAAATGAAATAAAAAACAATAAATGTAATTACACAAAATAAATGAAAGTAAATTTAATACAAACATTTACATTGTTATCAGGGCAAATTCGAAACTAAAAAGCAAGTTTAAGGATTCTACTTTCCGATGTTCTTTTCCCTTTCTATGCATTATCTCCCTAGATTCTATGTCTTAGATGGTCTTCCCAGGTTTTGAAAAGATAGATACGTCACTAAGTAGAGGAACTGCATATTCACATTTTTAATAAATTTGCTATAAGTTTACTAAAATAGTATGGCACTATTGAAAGAGCAGCATAAGGGTCTGTGAGTCTGCCTGGTTGTTACAAAAAGCAAAATATCTTGCGCTCGCTTATGGCTATTGACAGTATCCTCTGAGTGATTCAAAACATTATATTTTGCGCCGCTGATACTTTTCTCTATCAGTTCTTCGATGTTCCGGCAAAGGAAAATATTTACGTTCTGGTCACTTTTGTTCAGTCTTCATAATTTATGCAAGCTTGCTTCTTTTCTGGAACTTCTAGTATTAATGGAACTTGTAAAATCAGTCCAGGTTCGATTATATTTAGTTCCGTCACTACTCAATACTCTGCTTTTAAGGTATCTCGTTTTGTGTTGACATACACGATAAGGAGCTTCACTCTTCGAAATTGGTCTTTCAGTTCAAGTTCAATGTGATGTTCAGCCAAAAATCCCGGTACATCGGTTGATTTCAAAAGCTGTCTCTATATAACATAAAAGTTCATAGCTGAGTTGTTTCCTGATTTGGTGATAACTCTGATTTCTGTAGACCTTATCGTTTATGAAAGTTGAACATTCAGAAACATGGTTTCGAAGATCAGAAGCTTGGTATCTCTTCGTCTTCAACTTTCAAGTTTTTCTTCTAGACACGTGGTTATATTTTCCTTTCTTTTGATGATAAGGGTTTAACTATACTGACATGATATATACATGCACATCCTTTTCAGAACAATGAATTTCATTTCAGAAAGTTGTTGAAATATTTCACCAGGGGCCAATCCATTGGACAGACAATTTGTGTTAAGCCTGGACGGGCCACGACCAAAAACTGGGTACCTATTCTAAATTGTCTCTTCACAGCCGCGATCGTACCACAACTTCTGTTTCTTTTTGGCTTCTTCCATATTTGGACAGCTGGTGCCAACATTCTTCATTCGATTGATGAGTTCAAAACATAATTACAATATTTCTGTTTTTTTTTTCTTCAGTTAGCTTCTCGTATAATAAACAAGTCCTTAAATTTCTATTTCCATGGACTAACTCACTTTGGAGAAAATCCAGTACTGTGCATGTGTTGTTGGTTCTTAAGAACTGAGGAGGACTCTCTCCCAGTGGAACTACTTCAAGACACAGGACACGAAGAATTCTTTCAGCATTTGTGTGCATCCACTCTGGGATTACTTTTGAGGGATGATGAACAGAACTTCAACTCCAAATCTTTCGAAAATTCTGTTGTGGTACTCATGAATGACTTACCTTGGTCAGTCTGTAATTCTCTTGGGAACCCCATTCTGCTACGAAAATCTGTAACAACACATCCACAATAGTTGTCGACATAGATCTCTCTGCCACAGGAATAGCGTCTGGATATTTGGACGACATGCATAACACCGTGATTATGTACCTGTTTTCTGATGGTATTGTTGAGCCCACGAAAACATTCGTTTAACTTCGTAAATATTTCTGTAATGACAGAACAATTTTTAAGTGGAGCTTTCTTTTTTTGTCTTGAGGTTTTACTCTTTGGCATTTATCACAAGTCGGACAAGCATCGCACAAATGAATTTATTGATAAAACGTTTTGAATATACATCTTTAGTTTTTTAGTTACACCAAAAGTAAGGCTGCTGCTCACTTCTTGACTATTGTCGTAAATTTGTTCTACTATTATTTTTCAACTACAAACGTAGTTTAGTGCCATTCTTGTCTTCTTTCTGGAGAAACAATAATTTATCTTCAACAATGTACTTAGTTTTTTCTTTGCCTTGCTGGCTCATTTTCTTCAAACAATTTTATTATTAAGCATTTTCCTGGTAGCACTTCAGCTATTGTAGCTTACTGCGTTTTCTTCAAGAGGTGTACAAAACCACACAGTTTCTTTCGTAAACATTGAAGGTCAGCAGACATTTTTCAAATTAAATCAAGAGTTGCACCAGTGTCTCAAAGTATTGGCATTTCGATTCATTACTTTGCTAAAGTTGTGTATGGAACCAGTAAAATCACTGCAACCATTTTCTGAAAGTTTCATTCCGACAACAGTTTCATAATTCTTCTTAAGTTTATCACATTGTGGTCGAGATGTGAATATGACTACACTCGTAACATCTAAGCTGTTTTCTTTTCAATCTCTCTCGTGATTTTTTTCATGGTCAGGTTTTTTTAATTTGAGGTTTTAGACTTGGAAATACTTTAAAGCGTTTCTTTTCTGGTTTAAATCCACCGTAATGTCCACTACTTTGAAATTTGTGGCCAATTTTCTTGAGAACTCTCTGAAACTTTGTCTAATACTTTCTTCGTCAATTTTTTCTGCAAGATTATACGGAGTTTTCATCTTGATCAATCATCAGAAAATGCTCTCTCACGCTGAACATCGGTGATCATCAGATTTTTTAGTTCTTCGAATGTTGTAACCTTTAAATCTGCGATCCCTCTGAAAAACTCTTACATCTGTGGTTCATAGACTTTGGAGGCAATTTCAAACCACAGATTCGGCATCTAGGAGGTTCAGTCAAGGACGGCCAACTGTTACGACCAGTGCCGATGACCGATATTTGACATTAAGTGCACGCAGGAATAGAACCACTACTCTGACACATCTTAGATCCTCTCTTGCTGCAGCCACCGGAAGGTTGGTGTCAACGTCAACTGTGCGCAGAAGGCTCCACGAAGGTGGTCTGTATGCGAGACGACCAGCCATTTGCGTGCCGCTCACATCACGCCATAGGAGAGACCGTTTGCAGTGGGCCCGACAACATGTCCACTGGACGTCAGATCAATGGAGGCCTGTTCTCTTTACGGATGAGTCCAGGTTTAGTCTAGAAAGTGACAGTAGACGTTATTTGATATGGAGAGAACCTGGGACCCGTTATCATCCATCAAACATCCGTGAAAGAGATGCATACGGAAGAGGCAGTGTCTGTGTTTGGGGAGGCATATCCTTAGGAGGGCGCACAGACCTCCATGTCTTTCCAAGGGGAACCGTGAATGCTCAGGTTTATCGAGACAACATCCTTGATGCTTATGTGCGCCCATATGCCGGGGCGATTGGTGATTGCTTCCTGTTACAGGACGATAATGCAAGACCACACAGAGCTCGCATTGTTGATGATTATCTTCAACAGGAAACAATTACGCGCATGGAGTGGCCAGCTCGATCCCCGGACTTGAATCCTATCGAGCACGTTTGGGATGCTCTAGGGAGGCGTGTATCTGCCATCAATCCGCCCCCTCAGACCCTTGCCGCGCTTGCATCTGCTTTACAAGAGCAATGGCTCTCACTTCCTATTGAACTGATAGACCGCATAATTGAAAGCATCACACATCGCTGTTTGTGCTGTATTGCTTCTAGAGGCAATCATATTCCATATTAAAGGTACTTTTTCTATTGCAAACCGATACTTCAAATTTGTTTATTTTATACATGTGCTAATTTCTATACTACTATTAATGTCTGATAATTTCTTTTTATGTTGTTTAATACCTTACTATGTGTTGTATATTGTGGGTAAGTTTCATAAAATTCCATGTGTAATTTCTTGAGTTATCGCGATTTTTGTGAATTTTCCTTAATTTATGATAACCAGTGTATATTGTTACATATATATATATATATATATATATATATATATATATATATACATACACGTACATACATGTATGTGTATACATACATATACATTCATACATACACTAGTGTGCAAAACTTTAGCAACAATATAAATTTGAAGCAGACAGCCATGAAATTTGAAATTGTAGAAAAGGGTTATTACTATCAGTACAATGAATAGTTTTGTGAGTAGTTCTTACTTATATAAATTGATTCGTATTTGGATTAGGTGCGTGTCAATTTTGTCAGTAGCTCTTTTCTGATCTAAAGCGAACTGTATTTGAGTTAGGTGCGAGTGAATAATTTTTTAAATATATTTTTTATAATCTAAAGCATACTGTATTTGGATTCAATGCGAGTGAGCAGTTTTGTAAGTGTATTTTTTCTTTGACAATTCTTTTAATTTTATGATTATAATTACGGACATAACAGTATAGTTCTAAAACAAAACGAGTCTTAAGAAAAAACCCAGTGGAGATAATATTTTTTTTTGTTTCAAATTGCGAGTCTATTGAAACCAAACCCTCACATCCCCAAAGTTATTCATCCGGCGGAAGGGAAACCCGGAATGAAAACAGTAATCAAGGGCAACCATCGACGTTCCAAATTCAGTCTCTCACCGACTTTTACACTACTAAACCTATAACACTTTGCACTCTTTCTGACAATGGCTTTATGCTATAGAGGACCCAGGTGCATGGAATATAAAAGATATTGTTCAAGTATACAAAATACTTAACTCAAACTTAAATCAAGACTTAGAAGCAGATTTTTCTAATTCTGAACATTGTTATGAAAGAGTCATAATTAAACGTAAACTTTCAAAAAAAAAAAATATTTTTGGGTGAACTACCTAGTGGAGAGAAGTATAAGAGGGACTGGCTCCTCTGTTCAAAATTGAAATGCCATGTATTTTGTTTAGTAATGTATAAGTAATGAAAGGTTTGAGAATCAGAGTGTAGATGAGCATTTTGTTCGTAATATTTAATTTGGATTTCCGTGAAATTAGGGGGGAAAGTTTACCGCCCACTTCTCTGAAATTTTCAGTTACCAGTGTAAAGTGTTGTCTGAGTAGGTGTGTTCTATTTCATATTAGTTATTTTTTTTTTGTCTTGCTTGATATATGTCATAACATGATCGGGGGAGTATTTCTTAAGCTATTGCGCATGCTCAATTCCTAGAACTTCAATGGCGAATTTTCACACGCATGCGCAAATATTGCAAGCCTTACTATTCTGAATCTCGTAATAATATTTTGCAATATCATTATAAATATATTTAAATTTATGGTGATGGATAACATTTGTCATTTTTAATCATACTTTTAATTTTTAGTTTGTTACAACGAATTGACAGGAAGTTAAAGCATACTGATGTATGTAATCATTATCAGCATCGCCAAAACAAGTCGATTATTAAATAAAACCTCTCAACACAGCTTTCCTTGTCATGGTGTAGAGTGAATGGAATTGGTCTTTATTTGCGGATTTTTTGTGTGCTGTTGTTTTTGTGAATGATCTAATGTTTGAATTAAGAAGTCAGTATAAATAAAAGGAACTGTACATATGAGGTACGTTTCATTCACAAATAATGCAACCGATTTGCATGCATTAATGACCGTATATGGTCTTTTTGAAAACAACAGATTTTAAAAATATGAATTACTTTATTAAGATGTATTAAAATATTTATTGTTAAAGCAACTTTTATTTATGAATTTGAAATTTGATGGAATTTGGTAGGATTATTAAATTGCGAATAATGAAAGTTCTCATCCAAATCCTCAAGAATGAAGTATAATGGAGGAATAAGTCAGATTTATCATTGATGTTTTATGAGTTATAAATCTGTATTCTCAAAAACACATAAGAATTAATTATTTTGTTAATTTTCTGTTAAATTTCTTATGCAATCAAGTATGAGCATTGTGTATTGCATTAATTCTGTTGTATGACCATTTTTGCAGTTTTTAAAGAATGCCAATATCTAGATAAATTGTCATGTAGAAATTTCCATTTTGTTACAATTTTCTCATTTTGTTGTATCCAATTTACAAAGTTTCAGATTGTAAATTGCATTCCAAAAGAAACTGTCAAAAGGGGAAATTTATATATTTATGAGCAATGTTCTGTAATATTGTATAAATAAGAATGAAATAGAATTTCAATACTTTATCCTAATTTTCTTTTTTTGCATGGATAAATGTGTATGATATGTATGAAGTTTTTCAATTAAATAATTTACTAATTTAAAGAAGTATGATTTGTAGATAATAATTCATTTAACAAAGAATTGTAAGGAGACATTTTGTAATTGCTTTACAGAATGATTATTTTATAATTTGAGAGTTTTTTTTTTTTTTTTTTTTAATTTGGTCTACAGTAAGACCTTTTAATGTGCTGTCAACAATTTAATTTTGTAATCTGTGATTATGATTCACAAATTTTAAAATTCATTGTAGCATTATGAACAATGATGTTCATAAATATATTATTATAAATAACATTAAAATACTTGTTATTAAAAATGAGTGATTCTTTATTTATTTCTTATGACTAATTTAAGCTTTATTTTCTAATATGGGTTATCTATTAAACAACTATGTCCAAATATTGATATTGTATCTAAAACTTTACGTTTAAATAATTTGTTTTTTTAGGAGGGGGAGAGGAAAACTTTGGCAATAAAAATAATTATTTTTAAGAAAATTATAAAGGTTTTAAAACATTATAAATCATGAAAAATTATTTTAACTCTGATTGTTAATTTATGTAGGTGAGAGTGGAAGAGTTAAGTTTAATGGTACAATGAATTGTTGGAAAGATAATTTGAAACTAATTTTGTCCTAACTTTACTCTCATATTTATGTTCCAATTATTAATTTTGGCTCTAAAATCATTATTAAGAATGTGAGCTGTTCTAAAGTTGAGAAAGTGTGAAGAATTAAATATTTTAAACAATTGTACTTTAATATGCAAAAGAATGAAATTCTGTTAACATGTCATATTTCACATGTTAAGTTTTTTTTTTTTTTTTTGCTTGATTTTAGATTTAAAAAACTGTACCATTTGATAGGAAAATTGTTCCATTTTGATTTAAAATTGTAGATTTTAAAAAAATGTATTATTAAATACTATTTACATGCATCTTTATTAAATTTATTTTTCACAGATTTGTATGTTTGATCTGACATCCAAAAAACTATGGAACTCAATTACTTTTTTTCTATACATTTTTATAATGTTAGGTTCATATGTATTTCAAATGAATATTTGTTTGTTGATCTGTTATTAAGATGAATGTATCAAATTTTCATTTAAAAAGAAAAAAAATTTGTTTCTTAATTCATAAAATTTTTGATGTTTTTATTACTCTCCAATAGTGTTACATTTAGTTATTATTAAAATTGTTTATCATAAATTATGATAATGATATAAAAATATTTGATTTAATGGAAAATTACAGTTTCTCAAAATACATGGTACAAAAGTTGAAGGGGGGAAAGGTAGTATTTAATAAAAAGACATGATTTTATTATATTAGGTACAAATTTTGATAGAAAGGATAAAGCAAACAGATGCAGTAGCTCTTTTTTAACTTGTGAATCACCAGAAGAAATCATCAGAAATGTGAATAAAGCACACACATATACAAAATATAAGTCTACAGATATTAACTAAAAATAATAGTAATGACAATAAATTATTTTTTAAAAAATTTAAAGATTAAAATTGAAATTCTCAAAATATATAGAGATCTTCGGGAAATTTGACCATGGGAGAGGCACAAAATATTTTTTAAAATTGTGCCATTATAGTGGTTGTCAAAAAAAAAAAAAAAATCTACCTTTGTGCCTTTTTACACTTCATTTTACTCCAGACAACATTGTATTCTGATATAATATTCAATAATTGCGAAAAAATGCTTTGTTTAGCTTAAAGTGTGTGTGTAGGAGGAGAATTTATTTCAGTTTTCTTCATTATTTCTTTTCCTAGTTTCTAGCTATGAATAAAATTTTATTCTGATTTTTTTTTATGTATCTAATTAAAAAATTTTTCATTTGTTTTATCTAATTTATTTTCTTTTATAATGTTACATTTTAGCATAGTCAATTTGGCTATTGAGAGAGAACTAAGTCATCTTTTTTGGAAGGAGATTAATCAGATATGGACTGATGTCCTAAAATATAATTGATTCTTGTATTATATATTTTGATTATTAATTTATTTGATCTTCTAATTCTTGATAACAAAATTTAAGGCCAATTAATAATAAATCTGAAGGTATCTTAAGAGTGAATATCTTTTAATTATTCAAAATATGTTTCTGTTTACTTTTTTGTACATGTTAAAACTTTAGAACTCTTAAAAGCATGTTACAATTAATAATAAGTTAAAATGCAATGGCATGAATAAGTTTAAATGAAATTTCATATATTTTTATCGATCATACTTAGTTTTATTTACTTGAAACACAAATGAATCAACTTTTCAGCTTTTAAAAGGTAGTGATCCAGGATTTCTCATTTACAAAAATGGCATAACATGATTTTCTTGATTATATATATTAACATATACATAAAAAGGTATATGATTACTTTTTGTGTTGGATATGTTACCTGAAAAAATACCTTATATCCAAGAAATCCATAAATTCAATTTTAATTCTGCATTAATTTAAAATGTTTTTAATATTTTTATCTTTTATGGAAATATTTATTTGTTGATAATCATTTATAATTTTTCCTTGTTTTCATGTTTCGTACCTTGGTTCAAATGGTCAAATCTTCAACAGTTGTAGAAATATTTATTAATTTTTAACATTTATGCATTAGAGTATCTTTTTGTTTCCATATTTCCAAATATTTCAAATTTTTTTCATGTATGTGAAAAAATTTATCTAATTATTAGATGTCCTTTCTTTAGTATTTTCTTTTTCTCAAACAGCAATGTGATTCAGCCTTGGTGACATTTTTAGTCACTGACCCAATAATCATAAGAAGGGATACATATATCTGCACCTGTGCCAAAATAAATGAAAATTTTAAAATGGGCAAAAAAAAAAAAAAAATAAATAAATAAAAAAGTCAACTACCCTCTGTTAAATTAGTAATTATCACACACACATTGCAACATATGTGCTTATATTGTGAGGTTTTTAAGTTTTAATTTTAATCAAATTATGAATATTTGATAACATATATTTTTTACACAACACACACACGTTTATGTCTTTGCTTCAGATGAATGCTGTGCTTTACAGACACCATTTGTATAAAATCCGAGTATAAATTAAAAAAAATATGTAGGATCTATTCTATATCTTTAGTTTTCCCACTCTGAAGAATATTATAAGAAATCAATTATAATTATTTGTTTTATGTGAGAATGATATATCAGAAAACATGGTTTATTATGTTGATTGTTCTTTTGAAAATTTTTCTATAGTATTGATTTCTTTTTTCATAATGAATAAATCATTGAATGAATATCAGTTTTTAATTTTTTGTTATCAGTTTTTAATACTAATTTGTGCAAATAGTCAAAATTACCTAAGTGTTAAAGATTAGAGTGTAGAGTAATTCTTTTTGATAAGTTATGGATGTATGTAAATAATTTTGCATTCAAGGAGTTGATTAAAATTTTTTTAAAAGTAAAACAGTGAAATTTTTGTTTTGATATTCTAATTTATCCTTTCCTTTGTATTAAATGGTTAAAGTCAGTATTAAATGGTTAAAGTCAATGAATTTTTTTTTTTTGCCAGAATACTAGCTTTTTAAAAGTTATTCATCTTTCATTTATACATGTTTTCTTTTAGTTACTACATGAAAAGTTGAGCTGTTTTTTATTTTCAGAGCATCTATACTAAGGATGCTGCTATCTGTTTGATTACTGAGAATGAAGGATTAGCTAACAACATAATACACACTTTAATCTAATATCCTCGATGAGACCCCGGGGAAAAACCCAACAGCGTTATAATGAGGCGATACAGATACTATCTGGAACTCAAGTCAAAAATCAAAATTTCAGTGAGTAGTTATAGGTTTATTATGCAAAAATCTTTTTTGCACTCGTCTAATTTTTCTTGAGCTTCATTTCATGAGATCTTGGCTCTGGAACAGCACTGTGATTCTTATTGTTCAAGAGAGGAAAAAAAGGAGGGAACATGACTTTTATGAAGATTTTTTAAAAAAATTATTTACATTTCTATCTTGTCAGTGTATGATTAGACTAGAGGTTGGAGTATTGATTCTCACCAGTTTAATGAAATTTTTAATAGTATAGTTACATTGCTCTGCTTTTATTAGGAAATTTTTCATGTCACCATTTTTGTGTATAAAATATTAAAATTAAAGTTTAAAATGTAATTTTGCATAGTATTTTTTAAATAAAAGTTTCATATCTGATCCAGTTCATGAATGCTTATTTACAAATAAAAATCTACAAGTTGCAATTTTTTCAGTCTATAAAGTTAAAATTAAATTTTACTTAAGAATCAATTTGTGTGATAATTTGGTTTTTAGGGTAATGATGTAATAATTGAATCTGGAGAAAAATTTTCTCTTTATATATTAATATTGTGCAGCTTTAAAAAATTTTTAAAATTGAATTTATTTTGAAATTCATGAAATAGGTTTGACATTTAATTCCTAATTTTAGCTTTTAATAATTGTAATTATGGTCTGTCATAAAATGCCTAAGACAATGCACATTTTTATGTTTGCTTTATTTTAGTCCATGCTTTATTCCTAGTTAAGGCAA
Source organism: Nephila pilipes (assembly GCA_019974015.1). NCBI lineage: Eukaryota > Metazoa > Arthropoda > Arachnida > Araneae > Nephilidae > Nephila > Nephila pilipes. The sequence continues at coordinate 1,179,501 of BMAW01056700.1, forward strand.
AATGCAGAATTTAGAGAAATGGTATGGTACGTCATATATAGATACGATTTAGTTTCTCTGAAAATGAAGTATGAAGGAAGACTTGTAGGATTCTTTAAAAAAAATTGAAGTATGAGCAATTAAGAGTGATAGATTTTCATATAAAAACATATGTTGTTAGTGGCAGAATGCAGAGGGAAAAAAAAGTAAATGGACCACTTTATGAAACCTGTCTTAAATAAACTCTTTTAACTAGATAATATTACTCATACTTTGGAAATTAACTTTTATTTCTTTATTTAAACAAATATAAAAGAAAAAGGTTTTTAATTTCTATTTAATTTTTACACTTACTGTAATTTTACATGTACACTAACTTTAAAAAATTTAATTTACAATTTTTAATAATTCTTGGAAATCTAAGCTTTCTTAAAAAGTTCATTTTTTGTGCATTAAAAAGTATTAATTATTTTTTTGTTTTTACAAGGTTTATTCTTTATTAATTTTTTTTATCTTAATCTAAATAAACTGAAGATTTATTATAATCTCATAATAACAAAAAACAGTTCTGCAGTATTGTTAATAGTGTTTTCATCAATGTACTATTTATTCTCATTCAGAGTTTTACAAATTTAGTTTAAATAAATTTTTTCAGCTATATTTTGGAATAATCCAATGAAATTTATTAAGATTGTATTATAAATATTTACATATCTTATTTGTATGAATATTTTTCTTATAGGAAAATTGACATCTTTCTATATTCTTTGTGAATGAGCCTGTTCTATATATTTCTTTAAACTTATTTTTGATTTTTCTTGTCAAAATTCATATTGAAAATGAGATTAATGAAATTGAAATTAAATTCAAAGTGATTTTCCTCCCTTCTGTTTTATTGCATTGATTGTTTGGTAAAAATTTGTACGTTGCAGTGTTGGTGAGAAAGGATACCTTGAAATCTGATCTAACTGATCTAAAGAAAAATAATTTTTCTTCTCAATTAGTCTGATATATGTACGGTTTAATAATGATAAAGTTATTAACAAAATCAAGGATTATTTGTTTTTCACTGCTGAATACTTTATTTTAAGTGTACACTAAATTTAAGATGACTTTTTTTTTTGCTTTCACATGAATACAATTTATTCAGAACAAGGTAATCATATGTTCATTTTTTTTTTTTGTTTTAAAACTTGATTTGAATCTTTTAGCAAAAAAATATAATTTTGGGTATTTTTAGTGAATATATATATATATGTTCATGTGAAAAAAATCTACATTGTAATATTTTAAGTACGTAAGTTAATAAGTTTGTCTCTTTTAATAATTTTACCATAACATTTATTTTATTGGAGGTTATTTGTAGTTAAGATTTTTCGAGTGGAATTAACAAACTTTTATGTTGCATTTGCATTAGTTTCGTAAACACATTTTTCAAACATTATGATTTGGGTACTTATTTTCCCCACATGTATCAGAAGGATTGGGAAGGCTCCTGTGTTTTGAGTAGTGTGAACTTGCTGAAAATGTAAAAAAATAAATTTTAAATGTGTTTAATTTTCATAATTATACCTAACCATTAAAAATGTAATGCATTTTTTAAATTAATTGATCTTGTAATATAAGTGTGTATGATAAACATTTGAATGCAATGCAACATTTGTTCAACTCATTTTGTAAATTATGTATGACAGGTATGTTTGTTGTAAAATATAAGTTAAATTGAGATATTTAACAATTGCTTTTATTTCTGTTTGAAAAGTAAGATATAAATTAACTTTAAAACTATCTTCCTGCTATTATTTGTCTGATGTAACAAGGCATTAATTTTTAGAATTATGTAACTCTTGGTTGTCTTTTTAATTCAGTTCTGATCATAAAATATTTCTTAAAATTTATCTGAAGAAAAAATTAAATTATTTTATGACTGTTCTGTGTATTTAATATTGTATTGAAAGGTATATTTTTGTTGAACTTTTAAGAACAAGAATTTCTTTTTTTCATTTGGATTTGATTGTTTAATTTTCTTTTAGGTTCCAAATTAAATACTTCTGATAAAATGGCTACAATTAGAAGAGAAGCTGATCCTCCAACAGTTATTCATATATGGGATGCTATTGCTTATATAAAGCAGCAAAAACAAATTCCAAATTTTGAAAGATTGGCAGCTTATTTGAAACGTGTTTACCAATTAAACACTCCTGAAGCACGAGAGCAGTTAAATTTTGCAGTTAGTGATGGACTTGTAATTGTTAAGAAAAGTCTTGGATGCAAAGGTTCCAAAGTGGGTGTTGAACAAAATGGTTATCGTGTTCCTGAAAATATTAAAGTAAGCTGATAGTGGATATTTTGCATTTGTAGTTGAGTATTTTTTAAGTCTAATGATTAATATATATATATATATATATATATGTGTGTGTGTGTGTGTGTGTGTGTGTATATATATATATATACACACTCCACTTTTATTGTATAATTGTTGGCATGTGGTAAAAGATAGGAAGTTTTATTAAATAAATTTTTTTTTTTTGTAATTGCTAAATTTAATCAATAATTTTATTTTAAGATTGATTTATTACTATATTTATTTTCCAGGTTTCCTAGATTTGTAATTGTTATATATAATCATCCAGACATTATTAAAATTTCAATTACACAGATTTCAATTTCAAACTATTTAAATTTTTTTATTGACTTTTTTCAGTTTCAGTAGGTAATTATATATATATATATATATATATATATATATATAT
>BMAW01056700.1:1182242-1214642 GCA_019974015.1 Nephila pilipes
TATATATATATATATATATATATATATATATATATTATTAATAACTGTAACACATAGTATTGTCTTTCTCTTACATACAACTATTGAACGTAAGTCATGAAAGTAGCACAGTCGAGGCTCATTGCAGTTTCATAGAACTACTTTTATTTTAAGCGGAGAGAGAGACCATTTCCACTCTGCTGTTGGCTTCAGACTATTACATCACAAGAAAGCAAGAGAGGAATAAGAAGAGTATATGAAGATATTGTTTTTCATTGTGTTTTTGATTATATACGAGGGAAAATTCACTTGAAACATCAGAAACACATGATATGGATGGAGGGATTCTGGGGAAATATCATAATAGACAGGAAGTCTGAAGGGATTGTTTTGACAGATATATAATCAGGGTTAAGCGGATTTTATCAGTTTTAAGAGCGCATGATCTAATAAATAAAAGGATAATTGGGAAGGGGATCAGGAAATACGAATGAACATTATCTTTTAAAGGAGAGAATGGGCAAATTTATTAAATTAAATTATTATAGTGAGAAATTATTAGGAATTAAGTTAAATCATCATTATATATATGTGTGTGTGTGTGCATATATTTGTATCACTTGTAAAAAAATATTTCATTTAGCTTAAAATGTGCAAAAATTTTAATTTATTATTTAGATACTCTATTTTCTTATTATAATATTATATAACTGAGTTTGATAAATTTAAATAGTTTGGAAATGTTAATTTTGCTGTCTGATGTTATATTTTTAATTATGTTTGAAATAATGGAAATTAAGTTTCAGCACATATTAAAGATCAAAGTGCTGTGTTAGAGTCATATGGTTAGGAAGAATAATTTTTCCTTTTTTAAATTTTTTTATGGATGTGATGTTTTTTAATGTGATGTGATTTCAGTTGAGATAATATCCCAACATTAGATAAATCATGTAATTTGACAATGTTAACAAATCGGAGGGATTTGGATTGTACAACATATAATATTTTTACTCAATCGGTGACTTATTCTTTTACTTTTAAATTTTTTTTATATATTTTGTGGAGGATTCTCCGGAGTGTCTTTTGTGCCGTATCCCCTATACAGTTCATCACATATTAATTGACCAGTTTTTCATTATCATAGTCATGCTTTCTTTTATTCAACAGTTTTAAATTTGCCTGACTTGGTGGGGGAAACCCCTTACCATAACATATTTGCTTTTTCATAAAACATTGGCCTTGTATACCACATTTGAAGTTTTAACTTTTAACCTTTTTTATCTCCTTGTATTTGTTTCATATTTTTAAACTAATAATAGTTTTATTTAATTTAACAAATGTTTGGCTCAGTGTTGACTGCTTTGGCTCTTGGGCCATAAAACTCAACTGTCACTCACTCACTTAGTTTTATATAAATAAGCTTTATGCTTGTTATTAGTTTTGTCAGTTATTTTAATTATTTTGTAAGTTAGTGTCCTTGTATTTTCTATCACATAACATATTAAACATATTTGAAGGTATTTTATTGAGGGGCTGGGAAGTAAAGACAATAAATTTTTGTTAATTAAAAAATGTTTTATTTCTGATTATGAAAATGTTTCATTATTTGCTGATTTTGAAAATTAATCTATTTTAAAGTTAAAAAAAAAAGTTTAAAGGTTACATCCATTTTTGTTGTATATTACAATTTTTTTTTACCATTTCAAGAAATACAAAATTTTTGTATTTTATTTTTAAAATTATTTAACTTATTTATCTTTTTAGGAAAAGGATGGACATGACTGGTATTGTTTTGAATGCCATGCAGGGGGAGAAGTTATTTTATGTTCAACATGCTTTAGAGTTTATCATGAAGAGTGCATTTCCGATTATATTAAATCAGCAAAATTCGTTTGTCCTATCTGTAGGGTAAGTTCACTTGCAAGTATTGCCAGATATTTTTGTACTTGAAAGTTTTTTAAAAATTCATTAAATTGCTTAATTTCTTGGATTAGCAGGATACAAATATCCAGATGGCAGTAGCATCGCATAAGACATCTTTAAATATGCAGTGCATTGTCAGGGCTTTCATTTGTGCTCAAGTGATTCACATGAAAAATTTTCTGCCGTAATTATGGTTGCATGCATGTGAATCAACAAGTTATGAATACAGAATGCTAGTAATAAATAGACACATGGGCATCCTGTTTTAGAAATTGTTAGGGAATTCAAAATTCTTAACCCACAGAGTCAAAAGAGTGTGTTGAAAATATAGACAACACAGTAGCCAAATGAATCTGCTTAGTGATTAGAGGCCAGCAATGTCTTTGTAGAGTAGTAGTCATTGTTATACAAGAAACACTGCTTCAAATAGCAGCAGCAATCAATGTGGGCATAGGACAGACAGGTCCCTGAAGACAGTGCAGTGAAATTTGATGATGAGCTCTCAAGTCCCTACAATGTGCCTGCAATTGTAGCACCTCTGTTGGACTCATGGACATATTGGTTGGATACTCGTTGACTAGAAAAATGTTGCTTAGTCAGATAATTCACAATTCCAATTGGTAAGAGGATAATCAGGTTCGAATATGGGGTAGACTCTGAAGCCATGGATCCAAATTGACAATGAGACACTATGCAAACTGGTGTTGGCTCCATAATAATGTGGATTATTTTAACTTGGCAGGAACTGGATCCTGTGGTTTGAACTGAATGTACAAGGGTCATTCAATAATTCATTAGAAAACAGAAAAATAAATTTTAGGCAGATTTTTTTAAAAAAGTTTCAGCATAATCTCCTTCTAACTGCATACACTTTTTGAAGTGTTTTTCCAACCTTTTTAAACCATACAAAAAGGAAGATATCGGAAGTTGCTAAAGAGGCATCTGTTTGGGCAATGACCTCTTTGTTCGGCGTGAACCGTTGTCTGCCAAGCCATTTTTTAAAGTTTGGAAATAATAATAATAAAAAAATTGGGTACCAAATTCAGTGAATATGGTGAATGTTGTACTAATTTGATGATTCCATGATTTTGTCCATTGAAACTGCACAGATGTGTACCTGTGCTTTGTCTTGATAGGAGAGGACTTTTTTTTCCAAATCGAACTTTTTTTTCACTCAACCAATGCAATAACAAGTATGATACCTCAAATTATTGTTTTTCCTTTTTTTCAAGTATTCAGTGTAGGTGATTCCGTGTGCATCCCAAAAAACTGCGACCATCACCTTTGCTGGTCGATTTCACCGTTTTTGCTTTCTTTAATGCTTGTTCACCTTCAAAAATCCACTGTTTTGACTTTTACTTTGTCTCTGGAGTGTAGTAGTGTATACACTTTTCGTTCACAGTTATGTATAGACATAGAAACTTGTCAGGATTGCGATGAAAAAGCTCCAAAATAGCCTCAAGAGTCTACCACATTATTGCATTTATTTTCCACCAAGAGCAAACATGGCACCCATCTTGTCAATATTCTTTTCTCACCATATTTTTTGTTCAAAATTGAAAACACTGTAGCTTGCAATATACCAGTTTGTGTGCTTTGATTCGTCAATCACGCAAAGCCATATCATGGATTTTGTCGATCATTCTGGAAGTAGTCACTTCCACTGGATGTCCCAAATGATATGCATTTTTTATGGATGTACAGGCACATTTTAAATTTCATTTATCCAAATGTAAATAGTTGGAAACAAGAGCAGATGTGCCATGAACTTCATCCAACTCGACTTTCGTCTCTTTTGGTGTTAAGCCTTTTAAATATAAGCGTTTAATCATTGCTCAAAACTTACTTTTCCCTGTTTTTCTAAAAAAATACAAGTTTCTTGCTTCAACTTACAATAAAAAGGAAATTATGAGATGGAAGTAACTGAGTCTTAGACAGCTGTTTAAAGAGTCATGATACTTATCAAAATTTATTTTTATACTATGAGCTCCATATCTTGAATTTTCTAAGGACTTATCGAATGATCCTCATATCATTGACTGGAAATGGTGTGTTCAGAAAACTATTTACAGTCATTCATGGATTTGTGTACCTAAACGTTCATGGAATTTTCCAGAATATGAATGTGTCACGTTACTGGTTCAAAATCATTTGATTGGTTTGAGAAACATTTTGTACAATTCCAACAAATGATTTGGTCATCTGGTTCATTGGACATGAATCTCATCAAGCATATATGGGACATAATCCAAAGGTTAGTTCATACACAAAATCCTGCTCTGGTAACACTCTCAGTTATGAAAGATTGTGAAGACAGCAATAGCTGAATATTTTTTTAGGTCCTTCAAATGACTTATTGAGTAAATGCCACAGTGAATTGTTGTGTTTTCATTTGGAAAAGAAAGCTTCACTTGATATTAGGAGGTAGTATGTACAAATAGCTTTTTAATGCATTTGGTGCAACCATATATGGAAATAATAAACTGTAACTTTTTTCTATCTGAAATTTGTTGTTGCATATTAATTTGAGGATGCAATTTTTATCTGTCTGTATGTGTTGCTATTCCTGTTTTAATTTATATCTGACCTTTGATTATCAAAAAAATTACTTTTGAAATGTGGCAATAAGTTTTTAAAATAATTTTTAGATGCTAATTATTTTTGGATGAATATTTGAAATTAAAATAAAGATGCTGCATTTAGATTTACAATTGAATGCAGATTTGATTAATAATATTTACATTTTTTTTTTAAAATGAGGGTCGTTAGAAAACCCAAGAGATGGAGCTCGTTGTATCAGAAATTGTTAGTTTTTAGTAAGCATTGTGACTCAGTAGACAGCATTTTAAGTATCAGTTATTTTCCTTGCACAGTTTCATTTTTATTGTTGATTGAAGGAAAAAACTTATATTTGTTTAGAGAAAAGAAAAGTGAGTTTCGAGTAGTGATTAAACACTTATATTTAAATCTTAACTCTGAAACACTAGTCTTAACACACTCATACAGTTTTGGTTGCCAAAATCATGGAATTAAATTTCAAAACTGTGCAATATCCACAGTAATATGAATAATAGCCTTTGTTGCTTTATATCCCACATAACTCCAATCAATCAATCAATCCACTGTATTCATTGAATTTAACCTCCAGTGACTGTTTATTTCCAAACTTAGAAAAATTGATTGGTAAACATTAGTTTACTTTGAATGAAGAGGTCATTACCCAAACACATGCTTGCTTTGAGGACCTTCTAAAATCTTTACTTTTAGATGGCTTAAAAAAGTTGGAGAAATGCTTGGAACAGTGTAAGAGCTAAAAAAGAGATTATGTTGAAAAAATGTACTTAAAATAATTTTTTCTATCTCTTTCTAAGGACTCATTGAATGACTCTCATATTGCACTTTATAGTTAGTTTTAAGTATGTGATTTGTAATCATTTTTTAATTGTAAAATGAAATCATTTGATATAATAATCATTGTGCTGTGTTTTTAAAAGCCTGTTCTTTTTTTAAAAAATATAAAATTGAAATTTTTCCTGAAGATAAGCATTATTCTGTATTTTTAAAATATATATCTTGTTGGAAATAAATTACTTGGATCCCGCCAGGAGGCACCTTGTCTCGTGTAAGTGAGAGTGCACGGGTTCATGGGTAATATTTCAGAGTGCTCTTGGATCTTGACTGCGTAAAGCGGGTTATTTTCTTGTTTTTTGATGTTATTTCTCCTGACCACAAAAGCAGGTTAAATTAAAATATGGGCTATTTGGAAGCCTTGCATAGTTTGTAAATAGTATAATTATTTGTTTATGTGTGATTGGCACGAAGAGACTGTAAATAAATGACTGATCAAAATAACTGCTCTCCCTATTTTGGTTTGGTGGATATTATTCTCCAACATATCTGTTACTCTTGTTAATATATAAAATTAATTATGAATAATTAATTTCGTCTTTTCATTTAATGTTTCATAAATTCAATTAAAGCAAATTAAAATTTTTTCAGCTGAATCATAAAAAGTTTCCTGCAGAGATGAAAAAAACAGAACTGAACACATTACTTGGATATACTTGTGTAAGATTGAAAGAAAAGGTATGTTATTCATGATATAAGTTTAATACATTTTTTAGATATTTACTGTTCAACTTTCATTTGTTAGCAAAGCATTAGTATTAGCAATAATATTCATTGGGAATAATTACAATTTTTTTTTTTTTTTGCAGTAGTTGGCTGTGAATTCATAAATAATTTATTTGATATAAAATGTTAATTTTTCTACTTACTTTTTCTACTGAAAATTTCTCTGCTTTAGAGGAAAGAAATACATTTTCTTCTCAATTTTTTAACATGAGAAATTTAAAAGTAATTTTTGTTAAAAAAAAAGTAAGACCTAAAATTAGAACACAAATCACCTAGAAAAATATACTCTTATGTTAATATTATTCTGACATTGTTCTATGGAGAGCAGCGTATTTTATAATATAACTTATTTAAGTCTGTAACAATTAAATTTTTTGAATATAAAACATGTTCCATATTTCATCTTCCATGCTGTGATGCTGAATAACTTTTAATCCTCCTTACATGTTAAAAAGAATTGTCTTTGAAAGTTTTTTTAAAATTTTTTATTGGAAAAAATGGATGGATGTGCTGCAAGGCCACAAATTTTGCAAGGTCACAAATTTATATGGATGTTATGACATTTTTATGTTCGAAAATGAGGAACTTGTGTATAAATGCAATCATGTAGATGTTAAGGAAAAAGTGTGCCTAATTTTCATAACCCAACATTGTTGCTTCAGGGCAACCTTACACAATTTCTACTTTTATTTCATCGAGTGCAGTCTCAATTTTCGTAAATATTTGGTTTCTGTGTTTTTATAATTTTTTACACTTCTACTATCTTCCCTATCTTAAACAGGATTTGTAAACAAGAGATAGGAGAATTGGCTTGCTATAGAAAAAGTGATATAATTGCTTCATGTGTGCAATAACTTGCCTCAAATAAAAACTATTCTCTAAATTCCTTTGCCATGAAATTGTGTATCAGATAAGTGTTTTAGTAATGGAAGTTAAAAATTAATGAACACATTGGAATTAAAAATGACATTTGGTTCAAAAGCAGCCACCTGCCTTTTATCACATCCTGTACTAACCTTCCTGTATAACCTATCCTGTACTAACCTTCTTTAGATTAGTACAGGAATCATGATTCTGATGTACCCTAGTAATATATTTTTTTTCTTGGGGTTTACTATCTTTGGTAAAAAGGGATGATGTGACCTCTGGATACTGTATTTATCTTTCTCTATTTTGTGTATTCCATCTTGTCGATCAGTTTTTCCCCTTTTTCTTCCTGTTTTTTTTGTCTAAATTACAGTTTAAAGAAATGTTTGGTGCAACATGACTTGATTTGATCTTGTGCCATAAATATAAGCATTTACTTTCATTCATCACAGATGATTGATATAATGCTAGTATTAAGTTCTGTTATGAAGAGGTGGAGATGTCAAACAAAAAATAATTGACTAAAACAAGTGCTTGTGATAAATTTGGTTAAAGAGGTTGAGAGGGAAAAAATGATTGGTTGAAAAAGTCTAGTAATTAAAATTGATGAAAGTCTATTTTTAAAGTGAAAAAAAAAAAGTGCTGATCTCATTATGATGCTGCAATAGAATTTCAAGTCAATATACAGGAAGGGGAATTATTCATTCTTAGTTATGGTTGCTAATGGAATTGCAGCAACATTTATGAAAAAGATTAATGAATGTGTAACATATGGGAATATAATTTATTGATTATTGGTCTTGGTTAAAACTTGAAAAAACTGGCTTCAAACTTGGAACTGTCAATCACATATACATTCAAATTGCGTTCATAAATAGGGAGACTGATGTTCAGATGCATGTCAAAAAAATGGGGGAGTGAGCAAAATGGAGAAACATAAAGGCTAGGAAAAGTGCTTGACACCATCTTGACATATTTAGAGGAATCTATGTAGTTTTAATCATAGAGAGAAAAGTTGTATGGTGCTATTTGTAAACTATTATTATGCTGCTACAGAAGTATGCATGCGCCAAAAGCCAGCAATTGACGGCTATTTAGCATGAAGCTATCTTTTTTAAATGCAATACATCTCTTTTCTATAAACAAATCCATATAGATGAAGCCCTCATTCACATTAGATTTATTTTATTTTGTTTTCCTGGAATAATGATAATATAATAACAAAGCAATGAATTGTAGTGAAATTTCACAAGAAACATAGAAAAATTGCTACTGAAACTTATAATTTTTTGAAAGAAGTGTATTTCAATGAATGTGTATTGTGTGCTCGTTTTTGAGTGGTTTAAGTCTCTTTAAGATGACCGAGAAAACGTTGAAGATGATACATGCCTGGGTCACCCTTCCACTTAAAAAAAGGATGACTATCGCTTTTCTATCTCCAAGCTTCACCTGACTTCAAGATCACACACCCCTCCACTTCTCCTCAAAACCATCTACTCACCTCTCCACTCACTACCTTATAAGACTGCCTTTCTGCTTTGCTTTGGTTCTTCACTTTTCCCTATCTGGCCTCCTCATCTCGCAAGTCTCCAACTTCCAAAAGTTTCTGCTGAATTGTGTTTTCAATTTCGAAATTTCAAGTTTGATTGCAGCTTTTCTGATTCGGGCTTAAGCCTGCTCTGCAGGTGTGTGTTGAAAATTTCTTGATCTAAGAAGGTTAGGCATGAGTTCCAACAAACTGAGGATTCAAAGCACTGGTTTAGTGATCTGATTTGTCTGGCAGTAGCATTAAAAATTGGTTTCACTTTTACTGTCCCATGCTATTTTATAACATGTCTGTGAGGCAAATAGTGTTCATGGCGATGAAATGATTCATCTGGTTCATCTTCAATTGTGCCCTATAATTCCCATCCTTTAAATTATAAGTTGTGGACAAGTTTTTGAGATCCAATTTCCGTTTGATGTGTCTAGTCTTTTTCTAGAAATTTAAATTTATTGCTTGGAAGAGCAATTTGATATCTTCCACTCTCACTAATTCTGACAATTTTTTCAAAATATAGTTGGTCAGCAATTCATTTTCTTTTTTATGGCATGGTCTCAGCAAGATCCTCTTATCTCCAAAATTTCAAGATTAAAAGGATGGGAAATAATTGCTTCTTTTACAAACATTGAAATTACCATCTTGACCATATCTTTTGCAGAAGGTAAGTTAGTTTCTTCCCCCCCCCATTAATGTCCATTGCTGATAGGATTTTATGGTCACCAATCCATTAGATAAAATTCTGTTTCTGGCAGAACTTCAAGAATACTTAAATGCATGACTTCCAAATTCCTGATTTTTGATTTCAGAAATGCAATTCTGATTCCAGTTAGGAAATGTTAACATCTTGTAAAGCTCTACTTTGTATATACCATATGCATGTTTTATAATTCTATTTTATTATATGCTTTTGTAAAAGCAGTTCTTTCAATTTTCCTTGATTTTTTTTCAAAACTTCAGAATTAGCTTTGCCTGTAATTCACTGAAACTTTTTACAGTTCTATTGCTGTTGCCAATATATATATATTATTTTTCCTTTAACAAAGAAATTCACTTATGCTACCAGCACATCAAAAGCTGGTAAATGCTGCTTCTGAGATAGTTTTAAATCCTGTTAATAAAATTTTTACCAGACTTGGAAATAATCCAGTTGATCGCTAGAACATAAAATAGTTTACTCAAAAAACTTTTTTCAAAAATTATGAAGATAATGCTTTGAAAAAAAGTTTTTTTAATGGATTAAGTGAGAGCCAGCAAGACTAAAAGGATTAAGGAACGTTGACCTTTGAACATTTTTCATGGAAAACATTGACAGGCAAGGAGTTGTCTATAATGAATTTCTCACTTGAGTATGGACAATGAATGCTGCATTTTATGTGCAGATCCTCAAATGCTTAAGGGATCTTGTGTGCTGAGTGCAGTCAGATTTGTGTCACAGTGAAGGATGACTTCTGCTGGCCCCTTCATATTTTGCTGTGATTGCTTGCAAGTTTCTGACCAGAAATTTAATTACCGAGATTGATTATCCTCCCTTCTTAACAGATCTACTACCGCTTGCTTCCCCCCCCCCCCATATTTCTTAAATGTAAAATGATTACATGGGAAACCCATTGGGCCAGTATTAAGAAGATAAAATGCAAATGAGGATGCTGCTGAAAATCCTTTCACTTAAGGACTTCAAGGGATGTATTGAAAGAGGGAAACAGAGATGGAACAAAAGCATTACTTCAAAAAGAAAATACTTTGAGGGGGATAAAATTGTTTACCTCACATTTTATGTAATAAAATAATTAGAACTTTGTTTCATATTTATTTGACAAACTACTTACGGTTAACTTTAAAAGATTTAAATATTCATCCAAAAGACATGTGCAATAAATATGCTGAATGAATTTTTTTTTTGATGTTACACTTTTAAAACTGTTATCAGCATTGATTTATATTTTGATATTAAATCATTATTCATGTGTAACAAAACTTCCGTTTGTAGCAATTGTGCAGCAAAACTTATTGTTAGCTTACATACTTATTGTATACTGAAATCTTAAACCCTACTGAGATTGTTTTGTTTAATTTAAGTAAATAACATTTTATATCATTAAGTTTTTCTTGAACTTTTTAATGCAATAATTACTTTCTTAGACATAAAAATCAACACACTATAAAGCTGATTATTGTTAGAAAAAGAGGTGGGGTGAGATGGATGGAAAAAGGAATTATTACATTTTTTGAAAAATTAGATAATCTGTTACAATCATTACAAATTGAAGAATCATGTAATTCATTGCTTAACTTTTGACCTGGATGCAAGTTGCCACCAGGGGTAGCATAGATTGATAAAGTTCCTGGGAGATTTTTCTAATTGTCTTCAAATATTGAGCTAAATCAGCAACATTCTTAGATAATTATTGTTGCCTTCCCATCAAGTTCTAAATTTGTTCTAAGAGGGAGAGATCTGACTACTTGGTTAGCCAAGAAAGTGGTCAGAGAATTGGGAAAATTTCATAGCAAAGTGTGTCATGTACGGCTAGGCATTATATTGTCTGAATGATGGTTTGTAAAGGGTCCGCAACAAAAAAGGATTACTAAGCAATTGTCAAATTAGCTGTCACAATACCAGATTCATTACTGTCAACTATCTGATTTCTATTATTAAAAGTCATGGGAAATCTTATGTAAACCTTTCAAATTGTAGTAAGCTATGTATAATAAAAATTGCTTTTAAACTTGTGTGCAGATGGTAATAGACTAAATGAAAATATTTGTTGAAGACTATCTACTAAGCATTTTTTCTTTTTAATAAATTAAATTTTTTTATGTTATCAAATTTACATTATATGAATTTTTCAGACTAGAGAACTGCATCGAATTCCTCATCCAGATGATGAGAAATGGCGTTTTGGTTTTCTACTTTATGAACCAATGGATTTGGTAGCAATGGAAGAAAAAATGAAAGATAACAAATACACAAGATTAGGAGATTTCTTTACTGATGCCCAACAGATTGTACACAATGTTACTGTGTATTATGGGCGTAAGTAGAATTATAGTTTGTATAATTGTGTGTGTCTCAAAGTAGGGCAAATTTGGTAACTGTAACAATTTTTTTCATGCAGTCATTATGCATATTTTATTAATTGAATTAAATGAAAGTGAGTTTTGTATATATTAGATGCTAAATGTTTATATTTTGTTTATGTTAGATAAAAATTAATGAAATTTGTAGTATTTCATAATTTTTAAAATTAGTGTCTTAATTAGCCCCCTCCTTAAATATATATATAAGGGTGAAAGACTGGTGTGTGTGTATAATATATATATATATATATATATATATATATACACACACATTACATTACATAGATAAACCTAACTTATCTTTTTTTTTATCCTTTGTATTTAAATCTATTTCAAACTAACAAAAGTACATATGAAACAGAATATATATACATACAACTGAAAAGTATAGCTTTTATTAGTAATTAAAATTATTAGTAGTATATATGACAAAAGAAACAGCTTTAAATTTCATTTTAATAAATAACTAGAGTAGCTGTTTTTATAAATATGTTAATTTATATTTTTGGAAATAATAATTTAGTTAATTGTTCTATACCAAAATATAATTATAAGAAGTTTTTCACATGTTGCATAAATACAACTTATCCTATTATATATATATATATATATATATATATATATATTTGTATGTATATATATATATATATTTGTATGTATATGTGTAAATATATATAATATGGTATAATTTATATTGATTTATTGGTTTTTGCGGGATATAGGGCAACAAAGGCTATTATCACTTTTAAAAGATGCTTTTCATTCAGTAGATATCAAAGCATTTCAGCTTCTGCAGGAATATTCTGAACAATTGTTTACTAGCTACTATTTCTTCTAAAAGTTCTTAGAAAGTAATGTGTAAAAAGTAAGAGGTGATTTCTCTGTGAGAGTTAAATTTATTATATGTCAAAAGAATATGTTGATACGGTTACAGGTACTACACATTACATTATCCTGTTGATGGAATTTATAAAAGTCTAGGAGTTATGATCATTTTGTAGATTATTTGAATTCTAAAAATTTCCTCTCTTCTGCTCTTTGTCCAAGTGGATATTTTATCTATGATTTGAGTGTTCCATAAGTTTTCAAAATATTTACTTGAATAAAAGTTTTCATTGGTTCTTTTCTTCTGTTTCTGTGAATGCTGCTATTGGTATCTTCCAGTGTAATCCAGTCAATGTATATATTGGACTTCATCACCGGTTTTGTGAGTCTGTCTGTTTATCATTCCAAAAAATTTCAATGTGTTCTGGAATCTAAAGTAGTATGATTTGAGTATGAAAATGTATTAGAATAAATATTTTGCTGCTTAATCTGTGAATAACTTTTGCTGATTCTGTATTACAATTTTTTAATGCAGCTAGTATAGAGTGACTATCTGACATTATTAATAATTTTTTATTTAATTACTCAAGATTGACTAAAGCTTTGCATATTGCTGGTGCTTTTACTGTAAATGTAATATTAATGTGATTTATGTTGTAAGCAAACAAAGAATTTTTTGTTATACCTGTTATGGAAGTTATGTTATAGCTTTTTGAAGCATCTGTATCTATGATAAAATAATCTAGATAGTTATTGCTTACCATTTCATCAAGTAGTCCTTTAATAACGGAAATAGCTAAATTTTTGTCTTGAAATCAAAATTCATCGGTGTAAATTTCACTTGGAATCTCTGTGAAATACAGTATTTTAGGGATGGCAACTATTTTATTCCCCATTAATGTTCAATGAATGAAAAATATTCAGGATATTGTTTTTTCTTCCACACTTTTTAGATCTATAGTAGCAGGGCTTTTGAGGTCAGGAGTGAAAAGTTACCTTTTGAAATTTGAGAAGTAAATTTTTTTCACCAACCTTCTTATTTTCTCTGAAAGCATTTCTTGTCCTACTATTTGTAAAAGTACAATATTTGGTGTCCATTGTGATAGACCCAATGCAATTCTGAGTGCTTTGGTTTGTATGATATTAAAAGGTTTGAGTTGATTATCAGACCATTTGTTTATATTAATTCTGCTAATGGAGACCATAGTCTTATATGTCATACCTGTAAGGCTATTAATTTTTTCCATAGCTTAGTTTTTCGTTTGATTCAGTAGGACTACATTTTGATTCTGTATGGAAAAATATACTCCTAGATATTAAATAAAAGTTTGCCAACATAATATATGTTAGCAAATGTTTGCATTCTTTTATTCGATAATTCCACTATTGTACTTTTATCAGGGCTCATGGACAGTTTCCAATAGTTGCACCATTGCATTATTCTTTCTAAAGTATTTTGTATTTTTCTTCCAACAATATCCAGGGACTGATGAGAACAATAAATGAAGATGTCTGCATATATTAAGCATTCTACTCCTGTTTAGAAGAGATTGTGCATATAAATAGTAAATAATATGAGGGAGAGGTCACTACTCTGAGGTACATTTTATAGAACAGCCTTTCTAGATAATACACTATTACTCCATAAAATTTGTGGAGATCGTGAAGTAAGATATTTATGTATCCATAGTACTATTTTCCTGGTAATTCCAATTCGAAGACACTTATATAAGAGACCGTCTATCTAAACTGAGTCATAAGCACCCTTTATATCTGGGCTTATTCTGACATAATTTTTTTTCCTCCTTTGACATCTGTGATAGTTTCGTGTATGAGATATCTAGCTATTCTAGCTCTGTCTTTCAATGATGCAAAGCCATAATGATGAGAATGAAGTTTTCGTTCTATTGTCAGAAAATAAGATATGCGCCTGGCGAAAATTCTTTTGAATGTTTTATGATATGTGGAAGTTAAAGCTACTGGTCTGAGATGAAATTTTGGTTTTATCTTTGCAGGCTTTCGAAATTGAAAGAATAACTGCTTGCTTACATGATTGAGATACTATTACATTCTCAAATAAATGCTGGAAATAGTTCTGAACAACAATTTGTTATTGTTTAAGTTTTTTTAGGAAAGGTGTAATCTGATCTGCTCCTAGGGTTGTATTTTTAGCATATTTTATAACACTATTTAATTCATAAATAGGAAAGGGCTTATTAAAAAGGTTGTTTTCTATATTGAGAAAATTCAAGGGAAATGGCTTGTGTGAACCATTATTCGATGCGAAATAGTTTACAAAAAGATGAACTTGTTTTTAAGGTCGAGTTATATATTTGTTATTTTACTGAAGGGAATTTACCGTTGATTCTGCATTCTTGTTAGTTGAAAATTTTTGAGAATACTATAAAAGATTTTTGGATTAGATACTTTATTGCATATTTCATTCCAGTACCTTGCTTTCCCTTATTTAATATAAAATCTGTTTACTTGAATGCTGTTTATATTTAATCCACAGTTGTGGTGAAAGGTTGTGTATGGCCTTTTTACGTAAATTTTTTTTAAACCTCTAATAAGTTATTGCAGGTGCTGTTCCACCATGATGGGAATGATCTGTTGGATTATCCTCTGAGATTGTATCAGTGAGATTTTCTATTTTATTTTCTGGATTTTCTAATGATAATTGAACTCATTTCATCGTTTAGGGCCAGTCTATTTTCTAAAAAATTTGGTTATCTGAAGTTGTAAAGATAGCTCTGTTATAGGATAATGATCACTGTGTTAAGAGTGCTCCAATACATAAGTATTAGTATTTCCAAATAAGTGTGCTGAACAGAGGATGAGATCAATTGGTGTAGCAGCACCTATATTACCTCTGTGAGTAGGAATAGTTGTGTTAAGGATAATAAAATTTGAGTCTGTTAACCATTTCACAAAATCGCTACTATATTGTGAATTATATGATTTGAACCTACATTGGGTGATTTAGATTAAAATCTTCAAGAATGAAGATTGGATCTATTAAGGATTCTAAATAGATTTTTATCAATGAAATATTTAGTCTCCATGGAGTATATAAATTTATGATGTAAAAGGAGAAATTATTAATATGTGCTTGAACAATTACCAATATCTATGTGTAGCGTGGAATGTGTAATCTATCAACATGTTTCAAAAAATTATCCTGAAGAATCCAAATATCTCTCTGGATGAAGGGAGATATATGGAAACAAAACAATTTTTTTTAAGCTTCTACAATTCCATTGCAGAAAAATCATAAGAGCATGAAAAATAAGGGAAAAAGTTAAATTGAAAATCTGTCCTATACTGGAGGTATAGAGGGGGATTTTTTTTTTAACATTGGAAAAATTGTCCACTTATAAATTGAACTATAGAAAACATTTATATAAAAAAGATTATCCAATATCATTCTCATTTTATTCAACCTTTAGGTTATTAGATGCACCAGGTAAAAAGTTCTGAAGCATTTTACTGGTAGTCTTTTTCCGACTAGGAGATGTAAATTGTTTTCCTATTTTCAAAAATTTTGTACAACTGTACAAACATAGTTTTCATCATTTTCTGAACGTTTTCCATAATAACAACTGTTTGTTTTCCCAATGTGGCCTGAAAAGTTGTTATAATATTTTGCATTTCTCTCTCCCCCCCCCTAAATCTTGCATATTGGCACCAGGTGGATCTGCTTTCAAAATTGTAGAATAACCATCCATAATTATATCTTTTAAATTTTCTTCCTGCCTCTCCAAAAATTAAATATTGTGCACATTTATATTGCATGATTTGTTTTTCTTTAATAAACATAGGACATCAAAGGGAATTAGGATGGTTTCCTTTGCAATTAATGCAGATTATAGAAGTGGTGCAATGCCCAGCGTGTATGATAGCACAATTAATGCATATTATAGGTTTGGGGTGGTATTGGGATAGATGGAACTGAAGCATCTATTGCATTTTCGGGGTTTGTTTATAAAAATTTGGATGCGATGGTTAATAAACCAAAACTTAATATTTTCTGGTATATTGGTGCCAAAAATAGTGATTAGTACCAGGAAA
This sequence comes from Nephila pilipes, assembly GCA_019974015.1. Lineage (NCBI taxonomy): Eukaryota > Metazoa > Arthropoda > Arachnida > Araneae > Nephilidae > Nephila > Nephila pilipes. The sequence goes on from BMAW01056700.1 coordinate 1,198,660, forward strand.
ACCTCCTGATTGTTTCCAATTTTCCTAAATCACATTTCCACTATTTCAATATTATTAATTATCTGAATTTCTATTGCCAAATCTATCAGCGATACACCAGTTGGTATTCAAACAATACTTGTGTTTACCGGAACATTTAAAATTTGTTCAACTGCAAGGATTTGTGCTTCACATACCGCATCAGATGTACTAAAGTTTATTTTATCATTCCGTGTAAATGATATATTTGTAGTATACTTATGTCTAAAAATTTTGCCTTTTATTTCAGAACATAAAAAAGTTGCTTATTTGTTTTTGGTATAAGCCACCATTTTTTCCAAAAATGTAGTAAATTCGGTTGTTTTTCCAATTCCCGTTCAAATTATGAGCTCCTGATAATTTTTAGGGCTTCAAATTTGTTTAGATACACTCATTGCCATAAAAATTTGTGCACCAAGAAAGATTGGTCAGAATTAAATGAAATTTTACACACATAAGTACAACATTGATGTAAATAAGTGATTACAAAATCAAAGCAAAATGATCATTTATTATAGGAAAAATTACAAATGAATGCAGGTTTTAGTACCCTGTTGGTCACCTCTAGCATGAATGCATGATATGATACAGTCATGCATTGAGGCTTACAAGTCCCTTATGATGTCTTGCGACATCTTGTTCCACAGTTGCTGTAAATGTGCCTTACAATCAACCAAACTTGTAGGCTGTCTAAAATGGCTCCTGGGAACTTTGCCATGAGTGGCAACACATGTGACTGAAGAATGTCATGAATGTACCTTTGGGTTGTCATGGTGCTGTGGATCAATAATAGGGGTGGCCTTGTGTTGTTTGCAATGACACTGCATCCATGTCACCAGTTGTGGGAGCAGTGTGCCACTATACAATGAAGGCAGGATTGAGAAATTCACCACTGGGCTTCCACTCATGTATACAATCGTCATCACTACCCAATTTGAATTTGGATTCATCTCTAAAGATGTCCTGATTCCATTTGGTTACAGTCCAATCCCTTCGAGCTTGACACCACTCCAAATGAATGCTACAGTGAGTGGGTATCAATGGCAGTATACATAACGGGTGCTGCAATGGCAACTGCCTTTCAGCCAAGCACCTTGCAATGGTATGGACTGACATAGAGGCCTGTAGTGAAGTATAGATGGTGTTATGCGTGCATGTCGTATGATGTGACTGTCTTCTCGATTATTGGGCCTTGTAACAGACATTGCTCATGCCTACTGATCCCAACACCTCTTCACAGTAAAATAAGAATGGCCTAGGTGATGAGCTACTCATCCAGCTGACTGCCTGGTTTCCATATCATCCTTATGATTGTTCCCTTCTTGAACTCTTGACAACTACTCATATTGTCTCCAATGTCGGTGTAATGCATCTCTAGTTAAAAAGTGTCCCTCTGCAACAGATTAAATATATGTAAACAAGTTCTGTTTACCTGTTTTATAATAAAAGGGAAAACGGAAGTTCATTGCCCTCTGGCGGCATCGGGCAGTGCACAATCACACTGCATTTCTAATCATTTATGAATCTGCATGACATGTACCTTCATGCCAAGTTTCATAACAATCCCACTCTTATTTCTTGGTGTGCAAATTTTTATAGCAATGAGTGTATATTTGGATTCATCATAATTTCATTTATTTTGGGAGTGTGGTCATCTAAATCCCTTAATTGGAATATGGAGTGACTCTGCTTGAATCTCCTCCAGATGTTCGAAATAATATAGAAAAATTGAAACTGGTTGATGTACCAAAATCCTAAGAATAAATTAAATAAACAAGACTTGTTTTCTTTTACTCAGATATTAAAGTAAAAGAAAAGAGTAAGAAATATTTTTTTAAGAAATAAAATGCTCTTCTGGAGCTCTGCCTCGTTCTTGGGAACCTCTCCCCAAGCTGGCAGAAAGCAAACCCTGCATACAAGTTCTTAAGGAAGCATCATCACACATGCAATAATACCGGTAAACTGATTTAAGGCCATAATTTATGTATTTCCTTTTTGCATTTACAATTATGGGAATAGTTTGCATTATTTATATATTTTATAATTAAATCTTAGTTTTGTTAATCTTTTTTTAAAAAATAATTTTGATTAAAAATTTTGTTCCCATATAATGTTTTACTTGTAAGAATTTTATTTATTACTGTGAAAAATATTTTAAAATTATTCCATCGTTTTCTTTTTGGTTTAATGGTTTTTAAAAAAGATTTTTTTGAATTAGTAGGTTAAGTAAATTTTTTTCTCATAAAATCAATCAAATTGTTTTGAGGTAAAGTGCTTTTCTTTTTTAAAATTCCTGGTATTAAGTATATTAAAACATATTGGAAGAATGATTTAAATACATCATTTGTATTTGCTTATATGTTAAAAGGTTTCAACCTTTTTCCTTTTATTTAAAATTATTTAATAATGTGTATAAATTAGCATAGTATATTTTTTAATGATTAGATGAACTTGTTTCCTTTGTTTATTTACTTTTCTGTGGATAAACTTTTGTTTTCAGATTTTTGTTCATTTTTCTTTAATACAGTTTTGTTAAATTTTTATTGTATGAAGTGTTAAGGATTGGATCCGTAATACTAGTATAAACATGCTTTTCACTGTCCCAAGCCAGAGACATCTTAGAATTACTTTATCTTCATTTTTGAATTTAATTTCTTAATTCTGTTCTCTTGAAATATGCTTTGTAGGACTTGGTTCGGCTGAGTTATATTGTATTTTATTGTAATTTTTTAGATTACTGGTTTTATATTTTAATTATTTACATACTTAATATGTATTTTTGACTATTTTATAATATTATACGTTCAACAATTTAACGACCTTTTTACATTATAACTTTGTAAGTTTTAACTTATAAATAATTACAGATAATCTGAATTTAACTTATATGTTTTATAATTATGATTTTATTTTACAATACATTTTTTAATTTTGTAATATTTGCAATTTTTAATAGTTTCAGTATTCATTAATTTTTTTAATATTGGTTTTTATTAGATTAGATTAGATTTGTTTATGCTAATAAATATGTTTGTTTTTATAGTTGTTAAAACATATTGAAATTATTTTAAAATTTTGAAATTATTTTAAATTTTTAATTTATAGTTGTTAAAATTTTGTTTATAAAATGGAATTTTAAAATTAAACCATTTGAAGTAGTTTAAGGATTGAAAATGTTTTGAACTGGTTTCTTTTTTTTTAAAAATCAATCCAGGGTTAATTTTGAGATTTATACTGTATGTTTTATTTGCAAAATTATATGTTTATTATTGCATATATTATGAATTTATGATAAATAATATGTATTTAGAATTATGTATTTATATCTTTTTTACTTTACCTCTACCTATAGCGCAGAATGCAATAGTGGGAATGGCTCAACAAATGTTAAGAGATTGTGAATATGATCTACAGGAAATAGTTCAATGCAAGCATTGCTACAAAATGTCAAATATAAAGCAGAGTTATACTTGGTTCTGCCAACCATGTGTAAGTATATAAAATTTTACATTATCATGATTCATGAAGAATTTTTTTTTTGTTAATCTGATTGAAATGTCATTTATTTCTTTACTGCTTACTTATTAGATTGTAGGGTATATTTCTTAAGGGATAAGCTTCCAAATTATTTAAGATTGATTGATTGCAAGATTGTCAGATTTGGGGGAAAAAAACACGTTTGAATTTGACTTCTTGAAATACTATGTAATATAGTTTAGAAAATAGAAGCAATCAAAAATAATTTTTCACTTTATTCTGAATGGGGAAGAAAAAGATACATACAGTAGGTCAATGTACCGATCAATATCTTTCTATTAATACATTCAGGATGCATCAAGGGTTTTAACTCATGTTTTCTATATGCCATCCTTAGATACCACCAGCTGTGATCTGTTGTAACTTTTCATGTATTATTTAATTGTTTACTTCGCCGATTGAAGGTATTAAACTTGATTTCCATCTCCTGGCCACTGGGGTAAGTTAAGAAAGAAAATGTTTGATCGTCAATGTGTTATAACTGATATCTTTTGACTTTTCAGTAAATTCTAATATGTATAGGAATTCAGCAGCAGAATTTCAGATGGTAATCAATAAGTTTAAAATGGCAAATTTCTTTTTAAATTTAAAAGACACTTTTGAAGAAAAACTTCAATTTCTTTTGAGTTTTCGAGAACTCTTTGCAAATATGAGAATATAAAGGGCATTCTATAAAAACTGAGAGTTATTTTTTTTACTTAGTTTCAATTTCATGAAACTAAAAAATAAAAGTATAGGCGCTCCCCCCCCCCCCCCCAATGTTAACTGAAGTTTATAAATATTCTAAACAAAGCAAATGATTTTATTTTCCTAGTTTCGTTCATATTTAAAAAAGTATTTTTATTTACCCTATAGAAATGGAGGTAAGTGATTCAGAGTTAAAAAAATGAAATGCATTGTACCATAAAATTTTGCTATCGTTTGGGGATAATAGCTCCAGAAACAATTAAGTTAGTGAAAGAAGTTTACAAAAACTAATGTTTTGGGTATTCTATGATTTTTAGATGGTATAGTGATTTAAAACAAGGATGTTTGTCTGCTGAACAAACTCCTAAGGCCTGGCTGATCAGAAAGTGTTGTGAATGATCCAAATGTCAATAATTATCTGGACAATCTTGCAAGAAAATTGGTGAATGTTGTGAGGAGGTAACGGTATCAAATAACATTTCGAAAACATCGATACTTTTTATTCTATGCAACATTTGTAGATTCGCCATGTTTGTTCCAGATGTGTTTTTCATTACTTTACTAAAGAATGAATGCAAACAAGAGTTCACTAATGTTTTGAGTGGAAACAGAATGCTTCAAAATGATCCAAATTTCCTAAAGACTGTAATAACTGGTGATAAAACTTGGGTTTATCATTTTGATCCCTTCACCAAGTCCACAATAAGTGTATGGAAACACTCGAATCCACCCCCTCCGAAAAAAATCCAAAGAACCAAATCTGCTAGAAAGTTCTTGATGAGTATTTTCTTTGATCATGAAGGTGTAATCTATCAGCCTGCTGTGCCTCCAAAAATTACTGTGAAGGGTGAATATTATGTTTCAGTTTTGAAAATGTTGTGACAACACATATCGAGAATGCGTCATGAACTGGTAGGGAATTGGACATTACATCACGATAATGCTCGTTAGCAAGTGGCTACTTCTGTTTAGCAATATCTTACTAAATGCGATATTAAAATCATGCTTCATCCCTCTTACAGTCCAGATCCCACACCATGTGATTTCTGGCTGTTTCCGACATTAAAGGAGCTCCATGGCGGACATTTAATACAGATTTTATTTCAACAGAGAAGGGTTTTTTGATTCAGCTTCCAGAAAAAAAAAAAATATTCTACTTGTTTTGAAAAGTGGGTTGAATGATTGAACCGTTGCAAATTGTCTGAGAGAAAGTATTTTGAAAGATAATGATTTATTTTTTGCTGTAAATCTCTCTCTATTTTTTTTGATGATTTTTCTCTCAGTTTTTAAGGATTACTCTTTGTATTTACTCAGCAGGATATTCTTTAAATAAAAAAAATATTGTGTTGATTGTTACATAAACAAACATTTCATGCATTTATTATGACATTCAGCAGTGCATCTTCCTATTAGGGAATTTATATTATTAAATTTATATTATCTTTATATTATTAAACCCTTTTCAAAACCATTTGTAAAATGATTGATTTCATGATGTCTTTATGTATGTCCTTTTTGGATGATATAATTTTTTTTAACATATAGAAATGAAATTTCAGGATTAGTTAAAAGACTTATTCTAACAAAACATACATTCTGTGAAATAGTCAGTCTTCAGGTTTTTTTTAAAAATAAAGCAATTTTTTTGTCATAATTACTTAAGTAATTTGTGGTGTTCATAAAATAGCTATTTATAGTTTCTAGCCCATAAAAGAAAATAGTTTTAGTAAATATTTTATGTTATAGTCCATCCTTAAAATCGCTATTTACCATCTGAGCATCAAAATTTTTATTTTTTATTATTGTGGTTAATAATAATAAATTTATTGCTAGGCATTTAATATTTTTATAAATATTATAAAGCAGTGATTCTCAAATTTCCTGTTCCACACACCCTTAGTTATAATATTTTTTGACAATCATGTTGTTTCAACTAAAATTTTAGCATAATTTGGAAAATTTTTAGCATAATTTGATATAACCCTTTTTTCTCATTGCAGCTACTTTTCCTTCATCTGGCCCATATTTTCCTCCACCTAATACTTGTTCCAAATATTTTATTTTATGTTCTACAAAGGAGCACTTGTCAACCCTAATGGAAAATCCTGACCATCAAAATTTGTCAAAATTGACCTTTTGGAAAAGATCATTACCTTATTCATGTTGGTTTTGTTTGTATTCAGAATGGGATTTGGGAATATAGATCATGTCATACGGAAAAGTAAAGTGCTAGTCCAAAAGGCATAGTCTTCCATTGATACACAGCATTATGAGTTGTAAACACTGTAAAGGCTTACTGTCCTTATCCATTTTGATTTGCCAATAACTCTTTAAATGATCTAAACTGGTTAACAAGTGAGCTGACCTGACAATAAAACTAGCATGTCCTTCATAAGAAAAATAGGTACTTTGTTAACAGCATTTAATGTTCAAAAATCAATGCTCATCCTTATTGTGGAATCCCATTTAGTCACACAAACTCTTGGATGAGTAATTTTAGACTCGGTTCAATTAAAACTTAAATTAAGTTTTCTGAACCTAACATTATACCCCTTTTGATACGTAATCACTTCATCCCCTATTTTAAATAGTTTGATGGATGATTTTAAATTATAGTAATGTGCAGTTTTCTCTTGCTGCATTTTCAAAATGAGTTTAGCTTGTTCTGCAGCCTTTTCAAGTTTCAACTTCAAAATTTTTAAATATGTAGGCACAGGAGTAGTGTGCAGCTGCATATTATGTTCACTAGTCCATGTAGATTTTAATATGGATTACTGACCTTGTGGTTGCTTACCATACAGAAATTGAAATGGAGATATACCCGATTTGGCATGAGGTATTTCCCTGTAAGCCCTCAACATATATAGAATTTGTAAATGCCATCTCCTATCCTCTTCTCTGACTACATTGTGTAGCATACTTTTCAAACTCCTGTTACACTTTTCTTCTAACCCATTGGATTGCAGATAGGCAGAAGTAGAGGACCTTGGGCAACTACCAATTCTCTTTTCAAATTTTTTCAATGACTCTACTTTAAAGTGATTTATCTGATGTACTAATGTTAGTTAAGCCCGTCTTCGAGAAAATCCCTAATAAAGCCTCATGTTGCCTTTGCGTTAAGACTGATAAGTGGTACTGCCTCCTTCCATTTAGTATGTTGATCCACTGGGCATAAAATATATTTATGTTCCTTTGAACTCAGAGGATCTGTCAGACCTTTGAGAACCACATTTACTTCTTGGAATGGCAATTTGGGCCTAGCCACAGGTGCGATAGGTGCTCTAATGCTTTCCCATAGTGCCCTCATAAGTTGGCATTTGTTACATGATTCACAAATCTTCTTGACTTCTGCTTTCAGACCATTCCCCCCAAAATGAAATTTAATTTGTTCCAGCATCTTTTTGGGTCCCTCGTGGCTGTTAAAAACCGAGGTATGAGCTAATTGTAACACCTCATTTTGCCTACACTTAGGCACCACTAAATGACCAATATCTCACTGAGTATTTTGTCTTTGTACAGAAGGTAGCCATTAACTTCATAATAGTTACCCTTTCCTTCTTTAGCAAACCTCTGGGCAACCACTAATTCAGAGCAGCGCCCCTGCCCATAGTGAAACTTTATTAGCCACTCTACTTTCCTTCGAAGTTTCATCGGAACCTTGGTCTTCTTTAGATCATTCTTGTTCATTTCCCCAGAAAACATTTCCTTCTGGGATTCCATACCCATTTGTGCTTACCAATGATTCTACCTGCAGAACCAGTAGGTGAATCCATACAATTAACCTCAGTTTCTCCTAGATTCCCTGAGTTCAGACTCAGAATCCAGGAGTTCCAAGCAAATGAATTGTCTGGTGTACTACATTAACCAGGCAACAGGTCACAAGACTTATAGGCACATACACTAGTGGACATTTGACTAATATATGTGCCTACAAGTCTTAGACCAAAAATACCTTTCAGATAAATAGTAGAACCTTCTTCAACTGAAATTTCTGAAACTAATTCCTTTTTGTCCACTATAATTTCTCTTCCTGAGTCAAGTAACACATCAGCTAATCCCCTGGCCAGGCCAGTTTTTCTGATGTGCTTAATTTATCAGCAATATTTTCCCTAAGAACATTTTCCCTTTTGAAGTCTACCCTTGCCACTAGTCTCATATTCTGTTTCAGGCTTTTCAGCCAAAACACTATTTACATTTACTCTTTTAGGTTCTTGATCCTCTATTCCTCAGACAATCTTGTTTTGAGTGTTTATCCTAACCGCAAGAAAAATAAGCAAATCTTTTGACTCCTTTGACCTTTTGTCTAGAAATTTTTTTTCTGATAGTGAAATTATCCATTTTTATCTTTTTGTCATTCAATTACTGTTTACTCCCAGGCATTATGAATATTTTTTGTATCATGATCTTTATTCTTTTTCCTCCCCACCTACCAGTCATGAGATTTCCTTTTTGATGAATAAAATGCATAACATTGCTTACTTAATTCTTAAACACATCACATTGCTTACTTTTGCAGGGGGAGAGTTGGCTTCAACAAACTCCCCCACCCCCTCTCTCTTTCTCGTGCACACACACACTTTATCATTAAATCTACAAAATAACCTCGATATAGAACATCACAATAAACCATACAATGAATATATTTTATTTCCATATAATTACTTGTAATTCTTAAAAATATTGTGTATCAATAATGAATCCCATTATTCAATCTTAATCAAAATTATAATTTTATTTTGGGAACTATTGTCACTTACTGGATATAAAGACATTTAGATATCGGCTTTGTTGGACAATCACTTATTCACAACCTTAGTACTGTTTGTAGAGCTGATAGATCTTGCAGACTGCTGCTCATCATAATTAAAGCAGTTGAAGCAAAATTGAAGATGCACCAGAAGAAACAGTACAAATTAACTGATTGAGGAACACATTAACATTAAACATTGAACACACTGCTCACAAAACTGTTGTTTCCAGAGTTTGTAAAACATCCCCGCGTGGTGATCAGTGTGTTGCCTTCTTTGTTCTTCTGTGACCCCCAGTAGCCATTTTGATTGCACAGTTACCAAGATTCATACCATTTGAAATGATCCCTAGTCACCAACATTCTTTAGAAAGCTTGAAAAAGTGAAATGACCACCAGCCATTCAACTATCTTTGATAATAATACTCCTACAGCTCCCAAAAAAAAAAAAAAAAATCTGATCCCACAGCTGTCATCAATGTGAGGTACTTAATGCGAAGTACTAGGTTCATTTAACTTCATTTTCAACATTGGAGATTTGGACTGCATTCACCACTAGTATGCTTTGGAATAAACAAATAAATACTTCATGATATATTACCAATTATTTTATTTTCACATGTTTCTAAGGGATGCAGCACATACATATCTGTCCTCGCTCATAATCTCTGCTCCGTTGCCTTTCTTCTCCCCTGTCAGTTGGACTGCCTTCTTTTATTGCCCCCTCATGACTCTACCATTCAGACCACAGTCTTGCAATTACCAGATGCAGGTGTTAGATCTTTACATAATCATTATTCTTTTCCAAGATAATATATAAATAAGATAAAAAAAATTATTGCTAGTTTACACCTTCAAGCATGAATCTTTGAAGTACTGTTTAATGTAACTGATTTACATCTAATGTTTGTATATATATATTTCCTGTAGGACCCACCTCATGAACTAGTGTATGCCAAAATTAAAGGGTATCCTTATTGGCCAGCTAAAGTTATCATGAAGCATGGTAATTTATATGATGTACGTTTTTTTGGAGCTCATCATCAAAGGTAATTATCCAATTCAGATTTCTTATGTGATATTGTGATTGAGGCAATAAACAATTTTTATAATATTAAAAAAAAAAAAAAAAAAGTGTTAATTTATAATTGCTGTGTAAAAGAATTTTAAGAAAGAAAATAAAGAGTAATTGTGAATATATAAGAATCATAGTAAATTTGCTATCTAAAGACGTTTTTTGTTGATAGCAACTAATTTAAAGCAGTATAACTACTTAAATTTGTATTGTTTAATTATAATCTGATTGTTTTAAAGAATGCAAATATATGTCTGAATAGTTTAGATTCAGTCATTCAAATTCATATCAGTACAGTTTAGATTCTGAAATGTTCTTCAACTCGTAACAATGTTTCTCATATATCTGTACTTTTTCAAGATGTAATATGAAATGTTATGTATTCTTCATTTTCAGTATTAATTTCCCATTGTTCTTAATTTCAGTTAAAGTAGATTTCTGCATTAAAATTTTTATTAATGCACCTTTATATTGTGTATTATTGAAACTTTTGTTTTATCCTAATACTTAATGGATGTATTGAATAAAATTTTCCTTAATTGTTTTAAAATATTTTGTAAAGGGGATTGTGTTAACTTTAGAAATTTATTTTTTCTTTTTTTTATATTATCTTTTTAAAGCATAAGGATTAGTCCAAATATAATGATATTTGCCTAAATATTATTAGACTGTATTTTTTTTTTACTTTTCTTCTCAAATAAAACAAGTGAATTATTTAGAATGAAATATTGTATGAATTGACATGTTAACATACATTTTTTTTGTAAGGAAGAACTTCGGAATGTCTCTACTTAACCTTACAGTTCTTTCAATATTTCTCCCTATATCAATTTTATGTAACATTGAGGCTAATTAATTGGTTATTTTTAATGCATTGCAGAAAGGTTTGAATAATGCATTGTATTAATGTTTAAAGTTTTTTTTTTTTTTAGAGCCATGGTTGATAAAGGATCAGTGAAACCCATATCTGCAACTCTTCAGAATATAAATGCAAAAAGAACTGATTCATTTAATCGAGCTTATGAGGAACTTTGCCACCACCAAGTACTAGTCGAAAAGGCATTAAAAAAACTTTCATCTACTAATAACAACAAATTGCTCACCTCTAGTGTCACAGAAGAGATTGATAAAGAATGTAATGTCATGAATAACTATTCTAAGTCAAAAACTCGAATCTCTCGAAAGAGGAAGCGTGCATCTGATTTTGTTGCCAAACGTCCGAATGCTAAGAAACCTGCCAATGTTCCTGTTAAGAAAAATAAAAGGTTTTACCAAGAATCTCCTACATCATCTTCACCGAAAAACACGCCATCTCAGGTAGCATTTATTTGCATTATCCATTGGTGGGAAATTAAACATAGATATTCAATTTCTTTGAATAAGTACAGAGAAATCTGTGCTAATTCAAAGAACAGATATTTCTTACCTATTCTATTTTTTTAAATATATTTTTGTTAATAGTTTCAAAATAAAATTTTGAAAATATCCTGTTGAAATTTTTTTTTATAAAATACCTATTTTATTATTTCAACCAAAACAGTTGCTGGTTTTGTTTTGTCTTCATTTCATTCAACTGTACTAATTATTTCATTTTCATGCATTTGATGATAATTTGTATGCTTTTGTATATTCTTAATAAGATATTACACTTGTCAGCTTCTTTGTATGCTGCTTTTTACCCATTGTGGATGTGTAATCACCATTCAGCTTGAATTTTATAAGTAACAAATTCAAATATGGCTCAAAGTATTTGAAGTTGGTATCACCTGTTTGAGAGCAGTGGATGCCTTTGTTAAAGAAAAAGTGGAGGATGACTAAGCATATCTGCAGAAATTGTTGAAAGAGGGATTCACATCTCTATGAAACCCAATGAAAACATCTGTTTGTGCCAATCAAAAACTGGCATTCCTCTGCCTACTGTTTGGTGAGTGCTAAGACAAAAATTATGTTAGAAACCATACAAAACATAGTCCTTGCAAGCTTTGAGGCCTAGTGATAACAAACATCAATTGAATTTTTGTCTGTATTTGCTGGAGGCCATTAAAGTGGATGATTTTTGGACCGAACTTGGTTTCAATGATGAAATAACTTTCCATGTAAGTGGAGAGATGAATTGTTGTAATGTGCATGTATAGAACTCCACTAATCCTCATATCTGGATTTAACATGAATGAGACTTGCATCAAAAGTGAATGTTTTTTGTGCAATGTCATACCAAAGTCTAATAGTCCACCTTTTGTGGGGGACCCTGGTGGCACCTATTTGGATATGATGCAAATCTAGCTTTTCCCCCAGATAAAGTAAGACCACTCCTGTTTCGTCTTTCAACTAGATGGAGTGCCACTCCACTGGGCAACTGAGGCTCGTCATTTCCTTAACATAGTGTTACTTCACAGTCGTATTGGTTGCAATGGACCAGATGACTTGATGTCACAGAGCTTGCCACCTGATATGACCCCATGCAATTTCTTTCTTTGGGGGTTTGTAAAAGATGAAGTGTGGGCCACCATTACCCACAAATTTATGTGAACTTAAAGCAACTGACTTTTGTTGCTATATAGCCAATCCACTGACACTTTTTAATGTATTTGGCAGGACTTGACATTATTAAAGGAAGTTATATCGAACACTTGTAAAAAAAACTTCTATATTCTTCCTTCGTATTCATGTATTACTTAACTTTCTGTGCAATTTATTTATGAAAATATAGCATTTTGAAATTGGATAAATCTTTTTGAATAACCTTGTATTTTAACTGTTAAGAAACCCATGTAAAGTAAGGTTTGATGATAAAAAATATTTAATGTTCATTGAATATTCCAGGTATAGTGTAAAACTGAAACAATTTCATTGTTAGATTTTTGTTAAGGGTAACATTACAAAAAATTGTTTAACAACATCCTTGTTTATGTGAAAACAAGATTCATATATATGTATTGAAATCTTAGTGTCAATTTCAAATTGAAAACTATTTATCATTTCATGTTGTATAAAAATATTTTGATGATTCATTATATACAAAATCAAATGAAAAATTGCAAATTTAAAAGGATTAACTAATGTAATTTATGAAACCTGAGAGATCAGGTATTGTTTTACTAACCATTGAAGGAAATAAATTTCTATAATTCCAAAATCTGAAAAATATGCTATTTAAATTTTAAGAAACAAATCTCATGTATTGTTAGATGGTTTTTAATGATATATATATATATATATATATATATATCAAAAATTTTTTTTTTGAACAGATGAGGTGTTGTCATCCACTTTGAAAAAAATGTTTACCAAGATTGCTCTTGCACATCTTTTTATTTTTGCCAGATTTATTAAAAGCATGATTTTCTCCTTACAATTAAGTAAAAGATATTTTATAAATAGTGTTATTAAATAAGAATCTTAACCTTTAGTTGATGAATGTTATATATATATACTTAAATTACCAGGGTGATAATTAGATATGTTTGATGTATAACATGCGATTTTAAGTTAGGTTCTCACAAATGTCCTTGGAAGGAATTGTTATGAGGATTCATTCACCATTTAATGCACTTTCAGTAATTTGTTTTAAGCAATTATATTAATTTTATTGATTCATAGCGCAATACTGTTTTAGAAAATAGAGTAAATTATTATTTTTTTGTCAGCTGTATTGGAATTTAGTTGCATGAGTAGTATACAATCTTCTTCACTTCTTTTTGGTAAAAGTGTAGCCTCAGGCTGTTGGGTTCTTAAATTCTGAATGTTACCAATATCAACAATTTACGTAATGAGATACAGTTTATAACTAGATAGTTTTCAACAGTGAAGCAATGTCATTGAAAAAGTTCATTCTTGTTACGTGTTAGAAATTTAGAAGTCAGTGGATGCCTGCAACAAAGTTCATAAATTTATTTACAACTCATCATGGAAACTGAGCAATTTAAGGATGAAGAAATTGAAAATATATTGACTGAGGAAATGCAATGTTAATCTCTGCTAGTTGGACTGTTTTGAGAAGTATCACATGCACAAAATTGGTAATGATATGGTGTGTGTTCAAACTGGAGTGTGCACTCAGAAAAAAAAAATATTTGTAAAAATTCAATGAAAATTTGCAATGTATATATGGAAAAAAGCTTTACAACATTATTATTTTTTTCAGTAGCTGAGTAGTTTAGAGTTAAGTTCAATCAATCACATAATTTAGACTCTAAGAATATATTTTTTTTATTTTATCACGAATTGCTGCAAATTATTTTTATCCCCAAAACTTAAATAGTATTTTCATATTATAGAAAATTTTTATGCTTTTCAGTTGTGGTTTGTATTTTATTGTTCTGTAATTTGTAGAACAAAAGATATTTGTATTATTGCTAAAGTCTGTCTTTATAAACATTTGCTACCATTTGAACTCCTGTCTTAAGGAAATGTGGTTGGGTGAAAAGTCTGTATGTTAAAGGTTAACATTTACTTTCCATAGATTCTGGTTTTAAAACATATTACCCAATTGTATGAAATCTGATTATATAAGGATCTGAAAAGCTGTAGAAATTGAAAATTCTATTTCTTATTCATTATTACTCTTTCATAAATTTATTTAAACATTTAAATTTGAATGGATAAATAAATAAATAAAAAAAAAACTGTAAGAATCTAATTTTTACCTTGAGTTGACCACTTGAATACTCAAAATTTTTGTTGTTGTCATTTTTCATTTTAAATTCCTTACGATTTCTAAACCCTAAATATAGAAGATGTTCAAGTAAATTAAAATCAAATTTTGAAACATTCAGAAGGAATTGAGTGACAATGATAATGATGAGTTTTTTTAGTATTCCTTGGTTTGGCAAATTCAAATAAAAATCTAAATTAATCTTATAATCTGTGTGCATAATGTTTGCCAGTATTCTTAGATCATATCTTGTTGTAAAGATGTTTACAACCAAATTAAAATTCTTAAAACCAGAAATGATTGCCTCCCCCCCTTTTCATTGCAGTCAGTCCCACAGTTTTACATTAATGATAAAATATCTGCAATAAAACGTATGAATATTCACAAAAGAAATCACTGAAAATGTAAAGGATTTTATTAATAAGTCTCCCTATGTATATAAACATATAGAAATATGTTTATTGAAAGTTTTATATGGATGGACAGTTTTAAAGGGATTCAAATTATATAGTATTTTTCAGCAAGTAATATACTGATTTTTATGCCTGTGTAGTTTGATTTTTTACTTATATTAAAAAGAACTTCTGGTAATGATTAGAAAAGTGCAAAAACTAGACAAATTCACCCAATGCTTTTTTTTTAAAAAAAAGAAATTATCATTCCATTATTTTTCATCAAAATTAAAAACTCATGTAATTTTGTAAATTTTTATATCTTTATTTTGTTACAACTATTAAACAAATAATTATAGAAGTATGTTTTCGGTATTTTTTTTCCTGAATTTATAACTATAACATAATTAGTTTTAGAATGAAAAGGCTTAAAAAATGTTACACATATATTTTATTGTTGAAAATGTTTTATTTTAGTTGGGATTTTTATGATTATAATGATGCATCTGTTTATTAAAATTAAATTATTTGTTGTCTATTTATGTAACTATAACATATTTAATTGTTAAAAAACTGTTGATTTCAGAATACAGTGAAAAAATTTAACTGAAAAAGTTGTTTAACACAAAATAGTACTGTGTTGTAACAATGCTACATACAATTATGCATTTTTTAAAAACACATGAAACAAAAATTGTTTATCATGAAAATATTTCACTCATCTGACCCAGATTTCTTGACTTTTTTTTTGTTAGGCTGAACAAAATGAATGATTGTCTCTTTTGCTAGGTTACTGCTTGTCTTTGGGTGGATAGAAGCACTGCCAGTGTCAAACCATTTCAATATACTGGTCTGTTAGTTTATGAATTTGGC
>BMAW01056700.1:1214652-1283789 GCA_019974015.1 Nephila pilipes
GTGTCAAACCATTTCAATATACTGGTCTGTTAGTTTATGAATTTGGCAATGATGTACTGAAATTGTTGACTTTTGTATCGAACTCAGTGAATTTTTGTATTTTAAATACCTTTATTTTTCTATATGTACCATAGCAGAAAAATTGGGAAGAAAAACTGCTATTTTACTTAAAATATAGATGGAATTTCTTATGGCAGTTGATGAAAAATGGAGCTCAAAAACTGAAATCTGGGATGATTTTGGTGTTGCTAACTACATTCTTGCTGATATTTAAAAATGGGGATCATATGATAGTTGATGAAAAATGGATGTTGTAAACAGGATTCTGTAAAGAATGTATTTGCACTCCTAATTCCATGATAATTAAAAATAGAGATCAAATTCTGGCAATGTTTGATTGCTGTATATTCAAGCCACAGTGGAAATGTAAAAGAACAGCTGAACATGAAGATTTAGAGGTTCAAACGAGCTAACTGCTTGGACACTGCTTGGTTCAAACAAGCTTTGGTCTCAGATTATTTACATTTCTACATTATTAGACTGTCATTGGATGAATTTATTGCAGTCAATGATGCATGTGCAGTGTTGATTATGACAGACTAGGACATTTTGGAGAAGGAGGAGACAGACCAAGACAAAGCTCAAAAGATCTCATCAGTGTAAATACCGACATTATTACAGTTCCTGTCTCCACTTCTTGAGAAATGCAGAATGCATTTTAAAGTATATGGAGTAATTTTGATGCATATTCAGATGGTGATGTGAATAAAAATGAAGGGCAATATTGAAAAATTTATGGGCAACTTGATGCTGAAGGAGACACTGCAAAAAAAAGTGTTTTTTATTGAATATGTATGATTATTTGAAATGTAAACTATATCCAACATGATGTTGGACAGTATATGTATTGACATTTACTGTATGTATTTACAAGTGTAAATTTTAGCAAGAAATAAAATTTGACATCAAAAATATTGGTAAGTGTTTGTTATATGCATCAACTTGGAAAAAATATTTTTCTTTAATTTTGTGCTAAATGTTTTTCAGAGTATGTTTGACATTCTTGTCGCAATCACTAAACTTTTATGTTTTTTAAATCATATTTTTGATGACATTATTAAATTGATAATTACTGCATAATGTATTGTTAAATTGATGAATATTGCTAGAGATTTGTTATTCATTTATGTTAAATTTGTATTATTTTAGGATACTGCAGTATCTGAAGATCATAATGATCACAACTTAGTTTCCTCATCCAGTCAAGAAACTGCAGTTACATCTGCCTCTATTGGTGTTCAGACTGAAAATATGGTATGCTGTAGTTATGTCATAAGTTTGTCTTAACATATTCGCTGCCATCTACAACAATACTCATTGTTAGCAAACTGAGTTTACTTGCCAGCTTTGAGATAACTTGATCACCTTACTTAAAACACTGAGTATGAGTAATGCCATAGCAAATGCAGGTAATCTTTTGGTGTACAGAAAGAGGCTAAATAAATACTCTTGTACCACTGAGATAAATAATTTACTGCTTAAAATTTTTTATTATAAAAAATAATTTAAAAGTATGAAACTGCAGATAGCATCTTGGGGGGGGGGTAAGCAAGCACATATCGGCTGTGGCAGCGAGCATGTTAACACCTATATGTAAATGTATTTTATTTATTATCTTAGCAAAACAAAATAAAGATTATTGAGGATTTTTGGATGGTGAAAAAAATTTATTGAGATCTGAAGTGTTTTTCTGCATCCATTCAGAAAATGTGAATGGTCTCAGCTTGAAGAAATATTTTTGAGCATCCTTTGTAGACATAAAAAAAGCTCACAAATATTTTTAATTGAAAACTTTCTGGAATTATCATCATCATCAACAATAATTACAGGAAAAAAAAACATTGAAACTATTGCAACATTGAAACTAGCAAAGAATAATAATGAATTTTTCATATTTCATTTCATCGAACATGACCCAGTATCACTGTAAAAAAGATCAATTTTTCATCCAAGGTAATTCATGAATTTTGAAGAAAGAGCTGAAGCAATACATTTGTAGGCATTTGACTTATGCCTTAGCCTTGATATTATTTGTAAATGGGAGAAATCTGTATTTGTCTCCAAGAAAATTATTGTGGATTCTGTTGTTGGAATTTCATAGGATAAAAAAAACTTCTCAAAATATTAGATTGACTTTCACTTCAGAAAATTGTTTGAGGCAGCTGCGAAGGAGTTTTCTGTTTTTTCATTTCATTCTTACCTTCCTTTTGTATAAATCTAAATTAGTTCCTTTTTTAAAAATCATCTTCAAATAATTTGTTCTCGATTTTTTTTCAAATTTTTCCATGGATCTAATATTAACTAAATATTTGTATTGCAATTTTTTGTGAAGTTTTTGTTCATTGTAAATCAAATCAGATTCTTTAGTTGAGAAAAAAGAAAGCAAATTTTTATTTGCGGATTTTTTTTCCATCCCTTTTATAGGTTACGGAATCTGATGCAAGTCCTGAAAAAACCACAGAAGAAAGTGTTGACAAGAAAGGTGAAAAAACTTGTGATTGCAGTTCCAAGTATGAAATCCTCATGAAGCAGTTACGTGAGCGTTTAGAGCAAGAACATAAAGAAGACATAGAAAGAGCACTTAAAGAATTTGCTGAAAATGTAAGAGCTAGTAATTTAAAGACTGGGAGATGATTTTTCCTGTGTAAATTTTCTTCCTTTATTTATGAATCTGCCTTTCTTTGTGTACACTCAACATCTATTTTTATGTTAAGTACTTTGTATATGTGCTTTTTGAAAATTGACCAGAATTAAAATCATCTCACAATAATTAATTATTAAGCATTTGAAATAGGTCCTGCAAAAAACGCTTAGATTATTTTACATCAGCGGTTCCCAAAATATGCACCAGTATATTGAATGTATTGAAATACTTTCAAAATAACGTTTTTTTTTTGTTTTCAATTATTCATTATGATAAAAATGTGACATCTAAGGGGATAGTATAAATGTGCAACTGAAACACTGTCATTTCTCTATTACTAATTGGTGCTTTACAAAAATTGAATGTAGCTTTTGTAGCTTCTTGGATTTTGTTAGAATATGTAACAAGATAATGCTCTACAAAAATTCTGTAATTAACTTTTTACTTTAATCTGTTAACTTCTTGAACTTTTTGGAAATTTGTGTCTGTGGATATATTAGGTGTAGTAATAAGTTTGAAAGCATGTTCGAGAGAAATGAATATGTAATAGAGAGCTTAAAATAGTACATTTATTCATCAAGATATTTTCCATCGTTATCTAACACCTTCTGCCATTGGTTGGACCATTGATGGATGCCAGCAGTATAGAATGGTTAGTTTTTTGATGGGATGAAGTTGTCAACCCATTATTGGTATTTCGTCCACTTACTGGAAGTGCACAAAAGGCAAGGTATTGTACATGAAATGAAACAAATGATAGTCTTAATGATAGTATGTTGGGGCTTTATGCCAGGTGTCCCAAAACTTTCTGGACAAATGTTGCTAATGTGTCCTTGATTGGTTTTGCAGCATGAGGCCCTATGTTATCATAGAGTAATTTCATAGAATGCAAACCTTTGCCAATAAATGGACATTTTTGACTGATTTCCTTGTTCACTTGCAACAATCATGGTTTATAGCATTCTGCAGTTACCCTTTCACCCTCTCCAATAGTTCATAACAGAGCTTATCCTTCAAATTCCATCAGATACATAATAGAACATTTTGAAATGATTGGTTCATTTCAACATAGATGTTGTTTCTTCAGCTGGATTCATCTAATGTTTCATGTATTTTGGATTGACATTGTTCACCTCCTGCCACAAATTTCCATAAGAAAGATTTCCTCTGTAGCCTGATCCACAAATTCATGTACTTCAAGATATGCTCATCCTTGTTCCTTTGGCTCAATGTTTGTGGCACACATCTTCTTGCCTTTTGAATCTTTTCCATTGCATTAACGTTTACAAATCTTTTTTTGTGATGCTCCATATTTTTTGGCAAGTTCCTTTTGCTTTTGAGATACATTATCTTCTAGCAGTGCTTGCTAATCTACATACCTAGTCTTTAGTGGAGCGCCTCTACATTCTGGATCATTAACATCAAAATTATTATCTTTAAAGTCTTGAAACCAAGATTCGCATTTGCTGTTTGATACGATTTTCTCCCTGAGAACTCAACAGTTGATTAGGATGCTTTGGCAGCAATTTTTCCTTGGTGTAATTAGTAATGAATGCAGTGACGAATAAATGACTCATTGTATATCTTTCAGCTTTGAAATTTCAAATTTACTTTCACCTTTCTCCTAGCATTTGCATTAGTTTGATTACTCTGAGCTTGTTCCTATCACTTGACACAAAGGCAGTGTACTGATTGGTAAGCTTATTTCACAGTAGATGTCTCACATAATTCACTTATCAATTTCTTACTACTACCAATATGTAAGTGTTGTTTATATGCATAAATTTTGCACAGTGTTACATTAGCTATTTATGGTCTCTATAATTTTGAATTTCTTGACTTTTTAATAATGAACTGGTTTTTAATGATAAACAGTTTTAAACAATGTAAGAGGGCAGTTATGGAAAGTATACTCTCAAACAGTGGTACAACTGTTAAAAAGCAAAATTATCTTTAATATGTTGACAGTTATTTAGCATTAAGTTTTATGTCATCAGAAATTGATGGTGAAGAGAAGCACAATGTGTATTGTATTAAACTTTTGGTGCAAGAGGGCATGTTGCCATGTAAATGGAAATGTCATTTAGAAACCAGTCACTATCATATGGTTAGCAAACCTCACAATTTCTTCACTAGGAAGTTCAAAGAATTGAAATTATAAAAAGGTACATTTCTTGAGAATACATCAATACTAAGCCTGATAGCATCTTGCAAAATAACTAAAGAATCTTAAAATCTGAGAAATCCCATACCACTACTGAAGAAATTATCCTACTAGCTCTTACAGATATGGTAAACAATATGTTTTGGTGAGTCTACTTAGAAATAGGTTGTGCATGATCTGTTGCAAAAGTTAGTATTCGTCAGAAATGATAAATTGAGGAAATCAAAGGAAAAGAGAGAGATGCTGCTGGATGATGATATGGATTTTACATACATAGTATGTAAAGGATGTTCACTTGATATGCTGTGTATAATTCAAAGATGTTATGATATTGCAGAGGATCTCTCTTTTTTTAAGACCATTGTCACTACTACTGGTGTGAAGTCTTAGGACTTTTTCTAAGGTCATTAATACATTTATATCTGAAGATAATTTGGACTGGACTAAAAATCTGTACTTATAACTTCTGTTTCATGTCTTAAGTGTATTCCATTTTGTTATGCAGGATTATAGGCACTTATTTGAAACAAAGCCTCTGATACACTGTAAAGTCAATGATACACTGTGAACCCAAAGGGAATATTTGTGTCCAAGTATCTGGATCCTACACTTAACCCAGTCTTAGAATGTGGATAGTGAATTGAGTCAGTTTCATAAAAACTCGTCATTTGAAGGAAAGTTTTTCAAAATATTTTATGAAGATATAGGAACTGAAAACTCATCTTTTGTTCAGCAGCAGTGCACAATGAATTTTTCATGATAATGATTTTTTTTAAAATGTGTATGTGAATTGCATCAGGAAATTTATACTTTCCTTAAAAAAGAATGTAAAGATGCCAAAGATTTTACTCATAAAGTTTTTTTTTTAAATGAAACTAGCATATGTGTATGACATTTTTGAAATGCTTAATGCCTTTAATTTTTCTCTGCAAAAAAAAAAAAGCACCTTTATGCAAAAATACACCAATGGAAAAATGTCAGCTTTTATTTAATTTTTTTTATTATTTTTTAAATTTTTTAATGATTGAAATTGTAGAGATGAAAAATGAAAGAAGGCAAAGATTGTTACAGCATATTGAAGAATATTTGGAACTTCAAATGGAGTTTATTTCCATCAAGATATAAAATCAATTTTTAAAAAACTCTTATTACAACTTATCATACTTATAACAAGTTTGAGAAGTACTTTAAAATGAAAACCATAATAAGTTTGTATAGATTCAAGATCCATGCAAAACACGAATGCTCCATTTGAATTCATTTGCTCCAGAAAAGAATCTCTTGGAGTAATTCTATGAAAATGGTTTGAAAGTGAAATTTGGAAGCATGGATTTTAATTCTGTTTTTGAATTTTTATTTGTATGAAGTTGAATTTTTAAAAGTGTCTGTGATAAAGAAATGAGTATTCAGCAAAGATATACATGCAATGGAAATGAGAGTTGCTATATGTAGTTTGATTCCAAGATTTTAGAAAATATACTGCAATCTGCTGGATCACTCATCCAATGAATTAGAGGTTGATGGATAAATAATGAATGAATATTAATATTAAATGAATAATGATAAATATTAAATGAATGAATTTGTTCAGTAATGCAGTTTAAGTTGTTCATTATATGTCCATTACATTTTTTTTCCAATTGTTATTTAATTCATTTATTTTTATCTCTTATATAATATTAATCATGCATTGAATTGAAGTTAGGCAACATATGAAAACCATAGCTCAAAAAGGATGTCTCAAGTCAGAAAAATTCGGGAACCATCGTTTTATATTTTTATTTTTATTTATTTTTAAAGGCATATGTTTACATGAAATATTTAGTTTTGGGTTCATATGGGAGATTTTTTTTTAAAAAATTGTACTGATTTTTTCCTTAATTTCATGGACTTCCTCTTCTGATTAATATTTATACAATTAGATTGTAAGTGCTTATTGCATGTTTTTTGAGTTGAATATACATATATTTAGAATTTTTCTTCATATTATAAATAACTACTCATCTTTGAATTTTTAAAAAATATATATTATGTGTAGATTATGAACTTCAAATCGTAATATATATTTATATGTTCCTTATTCATTGTATGTTTGGAATGGGAGTAAAAACTAAGTTTTTTGCCTTTAATATTTACTTTCCAAAAAAATTTATAAATTGATTGTAATGTAGAAATCCTTTGAATTTCAAATATTTAACTGAAAATTTTCTCACTTTTTGAAATTATGTCTGAAAGATTAAAATTGCAGATTATTTCAGAATTTTCATTTTACTTCTTTTGTTACTATGCATCACTTGTAGCAACGAAAAGAAATGAATAGTGAAGCTGAAAAACAGAAATGTGCATCATCTGAAGCTTTGGAGAAGCAACATCAAGCAGCACTATCCTTACTTGAAGCACAATTGAAAGCAGCTAAGGAGGAAGAAATGAGTAAAATCTTGGAGCAACATAGGATATCACTCTCTGAAGTAAAGAAGAAACAATGGGTAAAGATGCAAATTATTTTATTTATGTATTTCTGAAACACTGAATGTTATGTATTATTAGACTTCAAGAGGTTGTTTTCTTACATTAGTAAAATGTATACAAATATTTTGTACTAGCTGGTATACGCGTTCTATGCACGGGTGAATTTAAAAAATGGAACAATCCAGACAGAAGGATATAAGTTTTTTTTAAAATGAGAACCAACTTTTAAATATAATTTTAAAGTGAAGTGCAAATTAGTCTTGTAGGAAAGAATGATTTAATAAAGGAAATAGTTAAAGTGAAATAAATTTAAATCCAATGAGGTTGAAGCTTACAGTTCTTTTATCAGATTTCTTTAAGCTTTCATAATTTTTAATGTTTAATTTATAAAATAACTAATAGATTTCATAAATAAAGCTGTAACTAATTATTAA
Source organism: Nephila pilipes (assembly GCA_019974015.1). Classification (NCBI taxonomy): domain Eukaryota; kingdom Metazoa; phylum Arthropoda; class Arachnida; order Araneae; family Nephilidae; genus Nephila; species Nephila pilipes. The sequence continues at coordinate 1,222,424 of BMAW01056700.1, forward strand.
ATATTACATAAAGCCTAATGGAAATTAAAATTCAATAATACTGAATGTTGTATTCAATATCTTCACACAAATTAAAAGTTAACAATCCAGCTAACAAACATAAAATATTTTTAATGAGTGTAAAATGCCTAAACAAAAATATGTTATAACTGTAATCCTTCTTATAAATGCTGCAAAAATGTAAATTTTTAGGAAAAAAATTTAAATTGCTTTTAATTAGGTAAAATGTTTAATTATATTAATGGTATATTGAAATTTTAAATTACATTGATGATGTTAGTATAAGTGCTTTCAGTATTTAACACACAAAATGTACCTAATGAAAAAAAAGGGGTGTGTTCAGTTGTCATAATGGATAGTGCAATTGTGTGATTCATCGAGATTTATATACTATGCAACTTGAGAGAGTTATATAGGTGAAGAGGAAAAAAGATTCATTGACAAAATCGTGTCTATGATGTGGGTCAAACTCAAATATTGTTTTGATACTGTTACTTGAGTAAGATAAAACTTCACTTTTTTAATAGGAATTGATTTGATCGAGAAATTATTTGAATGTACAAGGGTGGTCTGAAAAGTTTCCAACCGAACTAAACTACAAGAAATTTTTTTAAAATTTATTTTTATTTTTCTACATAGTCTCCTTGTAAGTCTATACACTTCTCCTAGCAATGCTCCCATCACTTTAGCCTGTCCAAATAATACTATTTGTCTTTCTCTGCTATGCAAAGGTGATGGCCTCCTCATTTGACGAAAGACTTTGTCCTCTGAGCATAATTTTTATATTAGGGAACAAAAAGAAGTCACTTGGGGCTAGATCTGGTGAGTAAGGAGGGTGGTCAAGTAGTTCAAACTATAATTTATGGAATTTTACCATGACAACCATTGAGGTGTGAGATGGTGCATTGTTTTGGTGAAATTTTTTTTTTCTTTGAATGTGACATTTTCCCCATAATATCTGTCTTAAACTTGTCAAATAATGATGTGTAGTATACTTCTGTAATAATTTTTCCTGTTTGAAGATAATCGATTGAGATAACTCCATGAGAGGACTATCCCCAAAACAGTCGCCATAACTTCCCAGCCGAAAAAACAGTTTTTGCATTTTTTTGGAGCGATTCCCCCTTTGCAGTCCACTGTTTTGACTATATATTTGTTTCGGGAATATAAAGGGGTATCCAAGTTTCATCTATGGTAATTATTTGGTGCTAAAACTCTGATTTATTATGCCTAAACTGCACCAACAGAGCTTTGGAAATGTTCATTCGAGCATGACTTTGTTTAACAGGAGCAAACGTGATACCCAACGTACAGACAGCTTCTTCATGCCTAAATCTTTATTTAATATGTGACAAACACATTCGTTGGACTTTTTCATGGCCTCTGCTATCTCTCTCACTTTCGAAGAATGTCTAGCATAATTTGGTTAACTTTAGCAATGTTATCATCTGTGGTAACAGTTTATGGACATCCTGAACATTCGTATCCCAATCTTTTAGGGCCAGGTGTAAATTCAGCTGCCCAAAATTTCATGGTGGTAAATGATGGGGCAGAGTCCCTGTACACAGCGTCACACTCATCTTTGATTTATTTAGGCTTATTGCCTTTCAAAAACATATATTTAATGACAGCCCGATACTTCATTTTTTTTTTCCTATTTTCACAAAATCACTCACATCAATTTGCTCAAATGTTTGCCATAAAACAACTGCTCATCCAGAATAACTGAATTTTTGGTGAGTCCCTATTAAAAGATGTGCAATTGTATTCCCTAGCTTTTACTGATGAGAAGTGCCATCATCAGGTTAAGGACAGAAACATTTTAGACCACCCTCATAGAATTTTTAATTTCAAAAAAATTTAGAAATAATGGTAAGAATTTTCATTCTTCATTTATTGGTGAGGACAATGGAAAAACCAATTGCAATTAATCTTTTTAACATCTTTGACCTTTTTTAGTGCTACAATTGCGAAAGTGAAGCTATCTATCACTGCTGTTGGAACACTTCTTATTGCAGTGTCGATTGCCAACAAGTTCACTGGCACAAAGAGCACAAGCGCACCTGCAGGAGAAAGCGATAATGTCATCAAAGATAATACTCTCATTTGTTTCCTCCTCATCTGAACGACATTGTAGTTAATAAACATCTGGTTGTTGGGATATATTATTTTGTGTTTGTGTAAAGAAAGCAACATAATATGCCTTGGTATCATGTTGTTCTACAAAGGCATTACAAAGAATCTATGAACATTTGAATAATGATATGAATGGACTGTGAAAAATACTATGCTGTTGAATTTATATGTAGTGTTGCTAACTTTTAAGAATTTTAAGTGTTTTTGCTATTATGTCCATGAACTGTAGAATTTCTTAATTTAATCTGTATAAAATTAGTGTTAAGATTGTTTTCTTTAAGTTGACTTCTCTTTTTTAAAGGTATTTTTTAAAAGTATTATTAAGTATTGTTTTCTAGTTAGTGTAATTTGAGTAATGCTTAGTTAAATTGTATAACTTATTGAAAGTAATTGTCAATTATTTGTTTTTCTGACACACATTGTTTTTGTGAGTTTTGTTAATGGCTGAATTTGTTATCATTTCATCGTGCATTGTATGTTTTGCATTAAAACTTGGTAAGATTTTATATACAATACTTTTAAGTTTTTTTTTTTTTTTTTTTAAATCCAAATCTGTTATATTAATATTATAAAATATTGTTTTCTAATGATATATATAAGTTTAAAATGTCCTAAATAAAAGATGTCGTTTTTGATGCATTTGTTTTTTGAATGGAATATTTCCTCTGTTTGGACTTGAGGAGTGACTATAAATACTCTTATTATTTTTCCAAATTTTATTTATTTTGGATTACTTTTTATTAAGAAAAATGGAAAGACTGTTAATACAGTAGAAATTTGTAAATCCAAATTTGACGTGGGTTTCGTAGTTTTGATATGCACATCATGGTGTTAAGTAAAAATTAATCTCTGTATATAAATTGTGGCATACATTACTTATTTATCTTTAAATTAGTTTCTGAAAATTGAATGTTGATTTCATTGTACAATAGAGGTAAAGAGAAATGGATTTTATTCTTAATTTTTAAATTTTTTTATTTGCAAGTTCTATCCTCATGTTTTGTTATTGTGACTCATTGGTCAAATCTGTCTTTGCTTGATGTTAAACATTAGAACTAAAAACAAGGGGAAATATTTTTTTAGAGTGTTTTAACTTTTCTACATTCTGGCTAAGGGTAATGTAACTATTTATTTTTCTTTGATTCTATCCATGTGTTACATGTATCATCTCCTATACTGTAATACTAAATGAATTTTCAATTTTATATGTTAATGTTGAAAGAAAGATATGTATTGAACATTTCCATGTTTTAATTGCTCATGTTAATTAAATGAATAACATGTTATAACCACACAAATAAATATTAAGACCCTTTTCTGTCAGAAATTGTATTCAGAATATAAATCCTGTTTGATATTAGGCAAAGACAGTTTTAAGTTTAATATTCCATTATTTACCAAACATTTTCTAATTATGTATGATTTCATGTAATGTAAGAAAAGAAAATACATGAGTTAAAAATGATGTCTTTATATTAACTAGTTGTTTTTTGGTCTCTTTGATGGTTATTTTACAAAGATTTTACTGTCTGTGTAATTTTTGTTGGATTTTTTCTTGAGATGTAATTGTTTATCAGAATGATTGACAAGCAGTTTTGTTAATATATTTATTTATTTCTGAAATGCCAATCAGCTTAATATATTTATAAATCTGCGCTAATGATTGTTAAAAATCTAATGGTCAATAATTATTAAGCACTGTTTGCTTTTTATACTTTTCATTATTATTATAATGCAACAGCCAAAAATAATTACTAGGAAGTATCAAATAGTTATTATAATAAATTCTGATTTTTTTTTTTTTATCTACAAGTTTTCTCTAGAAGGTTCCATCTTGTCATAATTCATAATTGTTCTGTGAATGGTGTTATATGTAAGGTTGTTGAGCTTATATATGTGGGAATCACTAAAATTTTAATGAAACATATAGCTTCCTGCCAGAATGTTACAAATTTGAATATAATTTTCTGAAATTTGTTGAATTAAAATAAATGAATGAATAAATAATTTTGATAGTCCTAATCTTAAAGCAAAATTTTATGAAAAGTTAAGCTATGAAGTTTTATTAAAGTATCAAGTTAACCAAATTTTATTCAGCTAGATATTCTCATTTATTTTTCTCATTTTATGAAATTTAATCATATTTTGATTTTGTTGCAATTTTATTTCTTTTATTGATATTCCTTTGAGTTCTTTGCTGTACTAAATAATGTAATTGAAAGAAATTTTTTATATATATGACATTTCTTCCAAGGATTTTTTTTTCTTGTATTTCTTTGTATTTTTTTTTCAAACTAATTATATACACCCACACGTTTTAAGTATCCAATTTCCTCACAAAAGGGAAAAAAAAAAATTCGAATATGTTCTGAACTATTCTTTTTGTTTTATATAAACTTTTTATTTTGCTACACTATTCTAACTTAATTATTATTATTTCTTTTGTAAAACTCTACAATTTTACTGAATCATATATTTGGAATTCATTTCTAAAAGCAAATAGGGTTATAAATTACCTTAATTTTTTGTTTTGTTCATTAAAAGATACTAGATGGTAAAAGATATAATGAAATGTGAATTAAGTACAAGTATGTACTTCTTCATTCAATAATCGTCTTAATCAATTTTATCAATAATAACCTTAAAATGTATGTATAAAATTGAAGTTATTTGATTTCTTAAACCAAAAGAAAATTAGAGGGAATTTTTTTTAAAATATGATTTAAATAATTTTTTTAAAATTGGAACTTTGAAACACACCAAATATTTTGATAAAATTGTAACCAAGGCAAATATTGATGACTATACTGTAATATTAATTAAAGTTCAAAATTTTCAAATGTGTATCTGAATAATGTTTCAAGAGTTCTTAATATTTTTAGATACACTAAGAAATCTTTGCTGTTCAATGTTTAAATAATTATTTCCTAAAAAATTATCAAATTTTAATAGCTATTAAGAGGACTGAAATTAAAATAGATTTGAATTGATGCTTAATGAAAGCATGGGAATAATACTTTTTAAAAAAGAAATAAAATTTTGCATTATTTTTATTTTTTGTTCTGTATAAAAGTATGCTTTCTAGGAGTGTGAATGATATTTTTTTTAGAGTTTATTGTATCTATAATATATTTGTATTCAATTTTTAAATGAATTTTCATTTTAATTTCTCATTCTATTAATAGGAATGATTATGTAATATGATATTGAATTTTAAAAACTCTGAATTTTTCTTTTGTATTTAAACAGTTTAAGCTTCATTTAATAAATGTTGGGTAAACTTTTGAGTTATTTGTTTTGAAGAAAAATGAGTGAAAAAATGTTTATTGAATGTTTAATTACAGTAAAAATTTTATTAGGTGTTAGACAGAAAATAAGTGATTAGTTCTATGGCAGTAATATAGAAATAAAATTTCATCTTTTTTTGTAATAAGCTATAAAAAATTTCATTAAAGCATTAGTAATTGGTTTTTGAAAGTTACACTTAAGATTTGTGCCTTAGATGAGGTGCTTGAATAATAATAATAATAAAAAAGACTAAATGTGTTACAAAATTATATTATGCTGTTAATACTGAAGTGAAAATGTTTGACTTTATTTCATCTTTAATGCTTAGAAATAAAACAGTAAAATTGTTTTTTAAAAGGATTGTTTTAATGTTCTCAGAAAGTAATACCTATGTTTTGGATTGTCATTTATTTAATAATTGTTTAAATATTATGATTTTTTTAAAAAAATTATTTTTTTAAAAATTAACTTTAATGGCTATTGTATTATGACTTAAATCATTGCATTCATTTTCAGTTGTTAATTTTAAAGTTACTCTTTTGAGATAACTGTGATTTATTTATCAGATTTTATCTCTTATTTTTCATAGTTTGTGATAAATTTAAAAAAAATTCCCTCAAACTCTTTCCATTATTATTTATTGTGTTAAAAGTCACCAATTCTAATTTTATTTTGTGTAATTTTTTTATATATTTTGTAATAACATATGAGTGATATATATTATTCCATGAATTTGTGTAAATTATATGTTCAGTTTTTTTCATTGAATAATTTTATTTTGTTTCTAATACTTTCATTGTAATTCAATCTACTTGTGATAGTCTTGTTTATCAGGAAGTATATAATTGTGCTTTAATTAATGTGATCTCTTTTTAAATAAAAACTTTCACTGGAAAGTGCTACTTACATGCTTGTGAAGGGAGATTGGGTAAAATAAACAAAACAAAACAAAAAAGCCCACTTGTTCTTTTAATCTATTTTCTGAAAAAGTAAAATTCCTTCATTTTGTTTATCTCTTATCATATTTAAGATGAGATACGAATATGGAGAGAGATTGGAGGCAGTTTTTTGTGTTAGCACAGTATGATCAAATATTTTCTCTTTCACTTTGACTTTCATTTGATGTGGTTTAATATTATGAAGTTTGTTGCAGATAGCCCATGCTGTGCTTCTAATTACAAAATTTTAATAAAACAATCAATTGACTTTTGCTAGTATTCTTTTAAAATTTTTCTCTAACACTCATTGCATTAGTTTTATATTAATTTTTAATTGTAAATTATAATTGTTCTAATGAATGGATACATTTTATTGCTTGGAACTGAATCTATCATTGTTCTTATAATGAGTTTGTCTTTGAATAAAGATTTAAATAATCATTATTACATATCTGTGTAAATTTGCTTCTTCAAAAAATAAAAGCGTATGTATGTGAGGATTTTGAAAATTTGTATTTCAAAAGAATAACAGAGTGACAGAACTAGCTCATTTATTATGTATTGAACATTGATTCCAAATTCCAATTATGATATTTTGAAGTTGACTTTTCCATTCTTTTCTTTCTTTTCTTTTTTTTTTTTACTGAGTTTCCTGTTGTTTTGATAAGGATGGAGTTCCCTAATTTACTTTTTTATATTGGTTATTTTTATACAATTGTGATTTTTCTTTTATTTTTTTTCTTAAAAATAAAATTGTTAGATTCATAATTAATTACATAGAATCTCTTTTGCTAAAAGAAACTATATGTTTGCTTGCTGCATAATTTTAGTTTTCTCTCTGTTATCCATTGATGCATAATAGAATTCAAACCGATAAAATTTTTGTGTATATGTGGTTTAAACTCTATTACTTTTGCTCTTGTAGTTATATTTTGCAACAGTTGTATACTGTAGAGTGAAGCTTTAAGAAAAATGAAATAGTTACAGCTATCATACATTTTTGTTCATCAAATGCTTGACGATTCATGCCAAATTTTGAAAACTTTGTAATTAAATTTTTGGATTCAATAGCAAAAAGAAAAAAAAGCAAAGGGATATGGAATTGCATTTGCTAAAATTATACATAAAAACATGAAAATTTACTGATATGAGTGTAGTCGTTTCGTACCAATTTGTATACCATAAAAATGATTTTGCATGCACAAGTCTTAAAAGATCCTACAATAATAATCTTCACTACTTACGTTTTTTTAAAGGGTGCCCATAATTCATCAAATCATCCATTTAAGTTTTTATTTTAGTATATTTAATGTTTGTAATGATCATTAGAAAATCACATTTCCAAAAACGTTTGGTAACATTCTTATGTAAATAAATAAATAAATAGACACTCATTATTTAAATCCTTGCTGTAAGAAATAAATAATTTTGTGTGTAAAGGTTGTAAAATAAAGTTATTTAAATATATACAATTTTTTTTAAATTGGATGATAATTATTTGTTTCCAACCCCCCCCCCCCCCTTTGCACCAAATAGAACATTTGAACTTTTTCTTTATATATTTTAATTTTAAGAATGGGAGAGAGTTTTTAGATTTTTTTTTTTTTTTTTTTAGAATTAGCCTTTAAAAGTATATAATCTATTTCCTCCCTGGTTTGATTGGAAAAGCTAATTTTTTTAAAAATAAACTACAAACGGCAACTATCTTTTTTATTCAGGAATGCACAATATTGCACAAGTATTTGTTAATTGATCAGAAAATGGTTGAAAATTTTATATTGGAGAGTTTAATTTTTTGTATACATTTGAATATTGTTATTAATTTTTTATAATTTTATTATGCCAATTAGTCCATTATTTTCTTAAATATTCTTGATTACGTAAAAATAATTAGATGTGTTCCAGTCATTAATAAAATTTTGATTCTTACTAATTCTTTAAACTCAAAATTGAAGTTTTGGTTGGTTGAAAGTTTGAGTATCATAAAATCAAAATGAAAATTTATTTAGCTTTATTGTAGTAGTATATATATTTTCATATTATTTGCTTTGTAGATTGAGCAAAATTTCTAATCTATATTTTGGTATTATTTGCTTTTATAGATTGAGCAAAATTTCAAATCAAAATGTTGAATTTGATTTTTAGTTACTAATTAGTTACTAATTTTTAGTTATTTTTTAAATCAGAATATTTGCTTGTAGTGTTAGAGCATTCAGAATATATCGGGAAAAAATGTTTATGTTGTATGTTTGAAGTATCATTTGTAGAATATTGGTGTTTTCAATCTTCCTCAGAGAAACAGAAGATTAATATGTTATTCGGAGCATTTGTTTTTGGTTGTAAATAAGCATCATTGTTCATTGTGGCTTTTTGTAATAAAGTGTGCGAAAAAAGTTTTGTTCAGTTATTTATGAACGTTTGCATATTCTCTTTAGCAATTTTTATCACTTTTCACAGTTATTTAATTTTGATGTAATAAATCTGAATAATTTAAATAAGTGCATCCTTATTATTATATGGGTAATTCCCCTCCCCAGGCCCAAACATATTCCGAATATGGATCCATGATATATGAATTTCGTAACCAACACTATAGCCGCTGTAACTGAATTGGACCTTTCCTGGGGAAGTATGCGCCTGCGTGTAAGTTTTATCATGCGCTCTTTTATAATTTTAAAATACATAAAACATGTGTACAAAAGTTTATTTATTGATATTAAGCAAAATAAACGAGGTGTATTAGCAATACAATAAAAACGAAGAACGGTAGACTGTGACATTTCACCGACAATAAGGCAGGGAATAGATTGTAATAATAATAAAAGAAAATTCATTGGAAAGTTTGTATTATAAAAATGATAATAATATGTTAGTCTATTGTGTTTGCTAAATTAGACAAAATATTTTTGGATAATGTATCTGTCCTTGCGCAGGTAATTTCTACTTCACAGGTTTCGACTGAATTTTCCGCCGCTAAACTTTGCCGCTTGCGTTCTGGGCATTCGCTGCATATCCGAAAGGAATGAGCCTGCAGCTGAGTAGTCAGGGCCATGAGCTCGCGGCCGCCCCTGATGACGTTGAAGATCCGTCGTGCAGTAGAGCAGATTAACGTCGCATTTGACCTCAAAAGTCTTCATGTTGGTGTGGTGGGAATCTGGAGAGTCGGCTGTCGATTTCATTGAAGCGTAGCTCAAAATTATAGTGTCCGATAGCTCCAAGAACGACTTTTATAAACCATAAAGATGGATCACACAAATAGAAATCAGACTTGTAAAAGTGTGTTTTCTGACATATTACTTGCCAAAATTACATCAATGTTATAGTATATATATACTCCCGTTAAAATCTACATATGTTTTATAACATATTGAACAAGTTAAATTAAAAATAACACTATAAAATTTGTAAATGTTTATTGTGTCCACTACCAGAAATACAACTACACGACTCACGCTTCTTATCGTGGAAACGAAAAATTTGTAGCATATCTTAGTAATACCATTAATAATGGACTTGTAAAATGGGAATGGATCAAAAGTTTTTTTTCCCTTGTGATATGGTACACAACGGTTGCTGTACCCCATATGTGAGAACTATATTAGTTGCTTTACAGTTAATATGAAACGTCACCTCATCGCTGAAGACAAATTTAGATATGAAAGACTCGTCTTTATCGAACTCATTAAGAGCAAATTTGAAAAAAAAAAATAAATAAATAAATATTTCTTTTTATTTTTTTTTTTTTTACGTAAGATAGTAAACCAGCTTCTTGCGTAGTTTGAAAGTCATTCGTTTTCTCAATGCGTTCTGTACAGTCGTACCTATTCGCGTGAACTCTAATCACAAATTGCCGCTCTGGTGAATTGGTCGTAGAGAAAGTGATGACTTCACTCTTAATCAGTGGCTCCTCAGCGAAATGAACATGGATGGCGAAGAAGTGCAGACAATCGAATATTCTGAAAAACAGTGTAGAATGATTTCTTTTATCGATTGAATACTGTTCATTTTCTGGAGGTGGTCCCTTTTAATATTTATTATTTTACTAATTTGAAAGTGTTATTTTTAATTTGATTTTTCTAAAAGGGTTATAACTTTTTAAAAATTTTTTAATAGGTCTTCAAAGTTGGGATATTCTTGTGGAAACACCTCGTGCATTTTTAAGAGTTTCTAAAAGAAATTTTTTGATTGTGGTTTTATTATATCGTAAACTAATGGAGCGTCGCCTTATTATTATTATAAGGAGCTAATGTAGTCGTATTATTCATAAAAGCCCTCTATCTCTGTACTACATATTATTTGTCTATTTGATTTCTATAGTTTACGCAAATTTCATAAAACTTTATATAAAACTCCACGCAATCGGATTTCATTTAAAGATATTCATTAATAAATATTAAAATTTTTTTTTTTTCCTCTATTGATTTTGTTTTTAAAATTTTCTATTATTATTTTCAAAAATATATATATGTAAATAAAAATAATTAAAAAATATATTTTCATCACTCTTTATTCATAACGCTAGGTGTCATCACTTATAAACTTTCTTTGAAAGAATTATTAGAAAACTAAAAATGTATTAGAACAAAAAAATTTAAGAGAATACTTAAAATTGTGTAAATAAAAACCATTTTCCTTTCAAATATTGAAACTGACTTTCATTCACGTACACAGGGTTTATAACAACTTAATTTTCAAACTCAACTTAATTATTCTTCAAGAAAACTATCAGGATTTTATTATTTTTTTTTAAAGAATTATCAACGAATCTGATATTCAAATGAATTCCAAAATAAGTAACACGAATAATAAACCAAAAACTTCTTTTGCTGTTGAAGAATTTATTGTACGAGGAACAATTTTTTTCTCCTAGTCGAGAACAACCCAAAAATAAAAAGAACAAAAATTCTACCCTAATTTTTCCTCGTCTCTTTATTGCTTCCTTCATTTTAGAATTAATTGAAAAAGAATGCTGCTAAGTCATTTCGGTAAAAAGGGGAGAAATCTTCTAATGTGTTTTTTGAACGAGGAGAAAGAACCACACGATTAAAAAGGGAAGGGAAGAGGAGGGGAGGAGTAAGAAGAATTCAAAAAATCAAGGGAGAAACAAAAGTAGTTGATTTCGTCTGTGAAAAGAGACCTTGAACAAACAACCCTCGGGGGGAGTTACCTTTAAAATAATCATTCGTAATTACGGGTTCGCGCTGAAGATTCATTATTACGTTCGTTTTTCTAATTACATTCCATCTTCTGATTTCCCGCTCCGCGATTATTAAAATTCGTTTTATGTTCCACTAACGTCGTATTCTTTTTTTTTTTTTTCATTCTTTTTTCATTGATTGCCAATAGTGATTATGTAACAATAGAAAATTCTTTTTTATGACGTGTCATAAATGTAATTTTTATTTATATTTCTGTATTGGCATCAATGATTTATAAATCAATTGAAGTAAACAAAGCTTTGCCAAACAGTTATGAAAACCAATAATAATTCGAATTAAAATTTTGTCTCGGAAATATATGTGAAATGTCGTTTAAAAAGAATTCAAATAAAAATATTCCTATTAAACCCATTCTTAATGTAATATGTTTAACCTTTCTTTAGTTTCAATGCGCAAACGCAAAATTTATGATTCTACAAATAAATAACGCTGAAATATTTCTTTGAATGGCTTAACTTTATAATCTCCATATTTTAAATAACTTTATTTTTAAAGTAACCGAATGAGATTCTTTTTGTATCTATTATTATTCTTTTGTACAAATGAGTTTAAATGTTTGAGGATGACAATATACTTTCCACTTTTCTGTTTGGCATTGTGTTTGTTATTAAAATTATTCTTTAATCATGTATGTGTGTGTGATCTCTGTTAAAATACCGCACACGTGAGGGAACGCCTTTACTGATGTTTGTGAACATAAAATTAATGTGTATATATATATATCATCATATACTAACTAATCCTATACATATTCCAAAAAAATATCTTCTTACCTTTATGCTCAAATTTAATAGTGAAACAAATCTAGTAGAGTTTTAGTAATTGTTATTGAAAATAAGTACTGCACAACAAAAGTTTCTGTTCTGAAAATGGAATTAAAATGCATTATTGATCTGGATTATTTCTGGATTTATTGGAAATACGAATGATACACATGCATATAATCTCAGTCTGAGTGCTGTAAACTATTTTTACAAAATACAGTTAGAGAAGCGGCAAATTTAGCAAACGATTTTTTTTCAACAAAAAAAAATTATTGATAATTTTATGAAAAAAAGGTCAAATTAATGTACCAAATGATATTCTGAAAAAGGAATTATTACTTTGAGGTTATTACATTAAATGACGTCATCTGCTATGACATCATTTAGTTGACTGTTATATTATCTAGTGAATTATGGTGAATTAACAACTAAATGAATACTATACCTGTAGAAGAACTAGAAGTTTTTTTGCTCACGGAAAGAAGGAATGGTCACCTTAAGACTTTTTTCGACAGGATGCTTCGAAACTCAAAAGCAAAAATTTAAGGGATAATAGAAAACATCTAATCAAGAAATTTTCACCTTGTAATGCATAGGAGGAGAGCAAGAGGTGAATCGTTAGACGGCGCTGTAATGGAAAGCATAAATCGCGAGTTTTCTTACACACCGTCCTTTCTACTGTGGATTTCAGGAGGCTATGGCCTTTTCCTGATTACTGTATGTCACCATACCTCCTGAATTCCATGCTAGAAATGAGGATGTGTTAGAAAACCCGCACTTTATGCTTTCATTACAGGCCGCTTAGTGGTTCACCTCTTGGTCTACGCCTATGCATTGCATGGTGAAAACTGCTTGCTTAGATGCTTTATATCAACCACCAATTTTTGCCCATGAGTTTCGAAACACTCTGTATAAGTGAATATTTTTCGATCATGTAGAGTATTACCTTATTCAAGGTCAAAACTAGACCATCATTATTTGATCTTTTAGCTGTCATTACTGCTTTCCCGCCTGAGACAAGATCAACACATAGCTCTTCGTAACTCCTTCCACAAATTAGAGATATAAAAGGATTTTTTCACCATTCTTTACCAAGTTTCGAAAGTCGTTAGCCTATCTGTACTGGTGTGCCCTTAGGACGTCGTTACTAGGACGGACGCACGATAGGAATAGTCCCTAATCAGGTACTAGAACTTTTTCCTATTCCTCTTCCTTCCTTACATCTAACTATGTCCAGATATTGGCCTTCATTTGGATCTTTTTTTTTCAGGCGGGCATCTTCCTAGTTTTTCCATATCTCCCCATGCCCCCAGGCTAGTGCTTGGGCATTTTCTTTTCCACTATCACAGTGAACTCCGGGGATATCGTTTGGTGCATTCATTTATGGACTGTGGATTGGATTATTGAAGCTTTTTATCCTTACTGGCAAATAAGTATTTATATTTGATATTGATCGATGAATAAGCCGGATCGCAATTCGCCCCCCCCCCCCCCTTTTTTTTTTGGTATGAAGAGAGGCTTATTAAGTTACTGTTGAAATTCAGGTGAGTTACACTTGCATATGTTTTTGTGACATACGAGTAAAAAGTATCATCACTTTGTGTTTAAAGAATTAAAAATAAAGAGAGCTTAAATGTTTCGGTGTGGAAAAAGAATATTGTGTAAAACTATTTTAAGTATTTTGATGTAATGAGTATATTCTCTTCGTAACTTAGTTGTCGTTTTTTATTTTAATCACTCAAGGAAAGTCGAGCTCACCTAAAAAGAATTTAGAGCTACAAGACCAACTCTCTTGGAAGACCACGACCCTGGCGCATTGAAAATCTGTCACTTTCTTGTAATTTTATTGTATTTCTGTAAAAATCCACCGACCATAAAAGTTGGCGATTTTTCCCATCGACCACGTAAGTTGTTGTAATTTAGTCAAATTTATATCAATCATTTCCGTGGCCCAAAATGCCTAATTTTGTTTAAGATAGCAACGAATGGATTCTTTTATTGTGAATCCAACTTCCCATACATTCATATATATATATATATATATATATATATAAATTTAAGTGGTGCCGATTGTTCCTCGTGCTTTTTATTGCACCATGTTCCCGATACTTGCAGTTTTTGCAAAAAGTTATAACAGTAGTTAACTTTGAAATGTTTAAGTGAAAATAGCAGCTAATTAAAATAGCTGATAGAACTCTTGTCCAAATAAGGGTTAAGTAGATTTACGAAAAATTGTGTTACGGAAATCACTTATTCAAGATAATCTTAATAATTCTTAAAGTTAGACCAATGCAATAGGTTGAATGTACAGCTATTCTCTCTAACCACGAGATTCTCTTTGTGACATTGTACTATTCGCGGTTTCTCTTCACTAACCTTGGGGACTTTTAATTGAGATTGATTGCTTTCGCCAAACAACCTTTGCCCAACCAAAAATGAAACGTGATACGTAAAGTTAGTACGTAAAGCAGTTAGGAATGAAGTGAAGCGGTTGAATTGAGAAATATTTAAACTCCGACTGAAAGTAGCAAGAGTATCTGAAAGAGGATCTGAGAGAGAGACTGTAGGAGAGGTGAAGCTGAAGTGATAGATAAGTGGAAGGAGGAATTAAAGTTTACAATAGAGGGTTTGAGCAAAGATTGCTGTAGAAGGATATTGCCTGGTGTTTTCAACAGTTGTTACAGAGTCTGAGTTGCAGTCGAGGAAGGACTAGTGGTAAGAGTCTGTTAGATTACTATTGGTGGGTTGAACTAAGGTATTAGAAAGCTTACCCGAGAGAGCACTATCATTTCTGTCATAGTAAATATATACCAATAAATTGTTGAAGCATTGTTGTGGTGATTCTGTAATTATTTGTGTCGTAGTGTTTAATAATTGAATCTAGTGATGGCACAAGATGACGCCCGGGTCGGGCAGGCGTCACATCTTGGCACGCGGGTTGGGGGTGGGGGACAACTGGAGCATTTTTCTTTCCGAGAAATGGTGGTCCATACATGTAAAACAGAACGAACAAGGTATAAATGTTGGCTCTTAATAGGAATTTCAAATTGCGTTTTCTGAACAAAAGACTAATTTGAATTTCTTAACAAGAATTATGACGACACAATGTCTGGGAGTGATTCCATAAGCGATTGATTATCGAGGGAACTATAGTAAAACCGCATGTACAGCAGACATGTTAACGGGGTTCAACGATATATACTATTATCTTTTAGTCATTGGTCTCACGATTATCTCTTGTTTACCAACAGCTGACTTGTGCTGCCATCTGCATAGTCTCAGTCAATTTGTAACGAACGATTATTTCTAACCGACTATTGTGCCATAGTTCAATTAAATGTAACTAACTCTAAAAGTCAATAACTACTTCAAAGACACGTAAGTCTAATCCAACTCAATTATTTATCTATCAATTACTATAATATAATGGATTATGGCTCTCTTTGGACTCTATAGTTAGCCCACCGATTTAAATATTACTGAAATAATATGCTCTTACCAAACCCTTCCAGTTGGGGTTGCTTTTCTCCGACAAATCCTTTGCTACAGCAATAACCGGTATCTAGCTTTTGTTATTATCAGCCTCTTGTTAGAATTATACTCTGAGTTAATCACACACTCTCTCTTTCCTCTAAATTTCAATTTACTTATATATCACTATATCAGAATTACTTCACTTTATTTCCACCTGCATCTAATTATTATAATCACGTTTCTTTTTGGTTGGGAAGAAATTGGTATTTCATGCAATCAATCTCAATTAAAGTCCAAAGATTAGTGAAGAGAAAATCGCGAATAACCCTACGTCACAAATTTACTCAATTAACAATCATACATACAGAGAATTGATAAACTGTATAAAATGTTCCTGTGAAGCTATTGAGTACAAATTATTCTTTTGTAGCTCTGATCAATTTTTCGCTTGCAGCATTTGAAATTAATACAGTAATTTTTTTTTTAAATTTCTATATTGGAAAATTTCTCTCAAACCACCACTTCCTACAAAAAGTTTGTACTTCTCTCTTTGGTTTGATATCCTTTTGGATTATCTTCATTTATAAAGTTATTGAAACAATAAGAGTGCTGAAATTCAACAACAACACCCCTCCCCCCCTATTTTCCAGTGATATCATTTGAATATATTTTGGAAATTGCTATGTCACTAAGCGTTGAATCATATTGTGATCTTGAATAATAAGACCAATACGATTAATTAAGTTTCGTATTCGACATATTCAAATAATGTTAAATATGCACCTTAATTTTTATCCCCTCTTGCATAATTCGGCTGAATGGTAGATTATGATGATTATCTGACTTGGTAGAGCAATAAATTTAAGATTGACGAGTCACGTAGGGTCTTCTGCTTCCAAAAATTGCTGTGCAGTGGGGCTAATGCACATAAAATATGTCAGGATTCAGTATCCTCACATTGGCGTGTGTCGATGTGAAGAGTAGGGTGCCAGCTCAGTGTGCATCTCGTCAAGTGTCTGTGGCGTACTGGTTGCGATTAGTAGATCTCTGACAAAAGGTAAAAATAAGTAGTTGGAAACATTTAGCAAATAAATGAACAAAAAATTGGACTCGAAATGTATACTATGATATATGTCCATTCTAAAGCTTGAACGGGAAAAAAACTTAGGCAATGTTTAAAAGGCCACAGCTTTTCGAAACCGACTAATTTTAACAGAACTTTCAGTCGCAATTCATTTCAGATGCTTAAGACTAGCATTAGATGATTCTGGCTTAAGACTAGCATTTTAAGATTCTAGGTCATATGGGTTTGGACCCTGCTATAGGATTATTTTAGCGCGTTGCAGATAGTTCTGACGCCAACTAAATGACTTCCAAAGAGAGAGAGAAAAAAAAAAAAATTGAATGCCACTTAATAATGTAAATGCTTAGATAATATGATAAATGTGAATATCTTTCCCAAGTTTAAAATGTTTTCAGTCGTATAATTTTCAAAAATTATTAACAACGCAGAATACATACAAATATGTTATAAATAGTCATAGGTTGTTCAAATGTGATGTTTTGTGTATTACAGAAATATTATTTTGTTACATTATGTTTTGCGTATTTTGGTGGCTTTACCATTTTGTTTATGCAATCGAGCCTCACTAGAGTGAAACCGGAATACTATGAACTTGCGATATATTATATTGAATGTTTTCACTAATTGCAACTAAACTCCTATTTAACTAATGTCATTTTTAAGCACTTATATTGATCTACTGAGAGAATGAAAGTCTGTTTAAAGTGAACTGAATTTTTTTTTTTGTAGATTTTTTTCAGTTTTTCAAAGGTAATTTTACACATAGGTATTAGGATCCCGAAAAACAGTGTTTTTAAAGTTTCGTTTCAAATTCCGTTCTTTCACCCTCCCCTTTTGTTTCTAGGAGTCGACCACTGACTCTCTACCCGGCAAACAGTATAACTTTTCCCTCATTCTCCCCGCGGTATCTAGGTATGCAATGGCTCCCTATACAATCGCCACTCTTCAAATCACTCCTTGAAAAAATCGGAACAATAGTAGAATGGAACACAGAGGCGTCATCTGATGTCTCCTTCCTTTCTATCTTCAGTCGTTGCTTTTGTATCCATATGAGAGCTTTTGTCCAAACATGCATTTTGTCATCTGAGCAATATTCTCGAGAAAGTCTGTAAAATTTGAGAATTCTGTAAAAAGGAAGGTATTTGCACACCATCGAGGATAAAATGAAAAAAAAAAAAAAAAAAAAAAAAAAAAAATCAAACATACTGAAGATAAAACCAATAAAAAAAACCAGGAGAAAAAAGAGTGAATGGAGAAAAGAGCTGAAAAAGAGAACGTAGAAGGTCATTTAAAATGGTTCATCATTCAGTGGAATTTATATGTATAAGTTACATTTAAGCAATTAATAATTTTTTAGTAAATTGCATACTATAACACAATGAGTGTTTCCAATAAAAAAGTCATCAATGCTAAAAAAATTCAATCTTTCAACAAATTTAGGTATAGGGAGTCTTCGGTTGTTGTGAACTTTTTAGTGCGTCCACAAATCGTTCACTATAACAGAGCTTAACTGTATTTGTGTAGCACGCACTCACGCACCCCCCCCACACACGCACGCACCCTCTCTCTCTAATTAAATAAGGTGTTGATGCAAATTTTCTCTTTAGATATTCTTTCTTCTTATAAATTTAATTAACAAAAGAAGTAAGCGGTAATTTCCCATTGTGAAAAAACTCAATTTTATGTTATTTACTTTAAATAATTCAAACGAAGAATGAATCAAATCATAGTCACTGAATAAACATCAAAAATATCGCACATTTTAGTAAAATAATTATCAGATTGATTTCAGAAGTGGGAAAGAATACATGTCGTGACACTTGCTTTTTCAGTTTTAAGTTATTAAAATTTAATTTTTGTTTATTTTTCATCATGTTTTTGCTTATGTTTAAGTCTATTTATGTAGCAGACTTGAGCCATTTATCTTAAAAAATAAAACCTATCGTGACACTTGTTTAAAAATTTAGAATAATGGAATTTTCATATTTTGTAGCCTGAAAATCAAGTTTTTTTGTAGACATTTTGTTTCCCTAAATTTACCAAAATAGTTGTCCCTCAGAAGCTTACCTTCTTCATATAAGTATAGAAATCCCGACCCCTAGGTATCCTAGTGATCTTTTTCTGTCCTTTTGGGTTTAATGCCTTTGGTAAATACTGGTGACGAACCCTCGGTATACTCTACGGAACCATCTCTATTTTCGACCCTTCTTGTCTACCATTCCCCCCTCCTCTTTCCACCTTTCTTACGTCTAGATCAGTTACATATGGTTTGGTGCAGCCAGATTGGGTCTAGCGTCATAAACTTATACTGTCACTCATTCCCTAAAAATAGTTATAGCAACTATTATAAAAAGGAATCCAACTCTCCTGGACTTCCCCTAAGTATAGTTGTCAAAGCTGCAGCTGAGTCATTTCTTTACAAAGCAAAATGTGCTTCATGTCTACCCGAATTGTTCAAATATGGAAATTTTTTTCCTCATGTGTATAAAAAAAGTGATCCTTTTCCTACAGGAATTTTTTTATGGAAAATACATCATTTTCTGTGCTAGAAATGTCTTATAATTAGATTCGTCCAGTCGTCTTCAAGTGGAGGAATCCTGTGAATTTTATATTTAAGACCGTCCTATTGAACAATGGTAGCATTCACGTAGATGTTCATTAAATGATTGATTGAAAAACAATACCTCCATAGCTTTCTAAATGAAAAATTTGTTTTCCGTTTCATTTGATCACAATTTGTGTTGTACATAACAGCTACATGTATCGTCCATATAATGTGTTATTTATTTTTTGATAGAGTTCTCATCCCTTATCACGGACATGTGTCAAAATGTGACTGACCGGTCAAAACCACCGGAAAAGAATTCCTGTGGTTGTTGCCGGCATGAAGCTTGATATCAGCTTTAATCTAGTCGCCAGTACGATTTATTGACTGCTTATTTATGCAGGACTAACATCAAAGCAAAAAACTATAAACATTTTCTCTTTGAACCTCAGCCCAGTTACCTGAACCGGCACTCCTCCAAACTTTTTCACCACGCCACCAGTAGGACTTGGAGCGTCGACAGTTTAAGTGCATCAGTTCTGCTTCATGCCGGCTGCGAGTTTGTGACCATGAGCACTCGACTACCATGGCCGCTCTTGAGAATGAAGGTGATATCTTTTAAGGTGCCTTTAAGGTGTAACTAATGACTGAAAATAGGTATAAAAATAAAGCCATTTTTACAATAAGAAGCTTCTGCAAATGGTTATGAGATTTGAGTGAAAATTCATACATTCATGGAAAAACATTTTTTTTTATTGTAATCCACTTTTCATAATTTTTGTTGTACTTGAAAGTTACCTTTTTTATTCTTTATGAAAAGGCTCGTTCACGTTTCGACATTGTCACCATCCGATTCCACGCACTTGCGCCAACGTGTAACTATTCGGGAAAATCCATCGGAGAAAAATTACAGTAATTGTTGCCAACACCAAGCCTTAATGGTAGCTTTCACCTCGTTGTCAAACGAAAGTGATGTCTCTTAAGGTGTTCTTTCGAATTTGGAAGAGATGGATGATCAGGTGTTATGACGCCTCGTTTCTTCAACTTAATCTCCATGTTGATTACCATCCCGTCAGTTATCAGTCCATCACCAACTTCTGGTAACAAAGAAAACAAATGCACTACTTAGAAGGCACATGTAGAATTCAATCAGAATAAGAATTGTGAAATTTGAGTAATAAATAAAGCAGTTATGGAGATCGAAAACTTTTTATTCAAGCTTTGTATTTCCCTGGATACCCTAGCAATCCTTCTCTCTTTTCGACCCTTGTCAATTAATTTCTCTTTCCCCCATTTTTCAAAGGTTTAGATCACAACTGTACCTTATTTGGCGCAGAATGATCACATTTGGTTCTTGTGCCATCAGATACCAACAAACACAAGTTCCATCACATAAGTTTGACTGAAGAAGTGTAATGAACAGATAGTGGAAAACGGACAGCAGCAAGTAGCAAGTAGATAGAAGCAAGCGTGAAAAAAGAATTGAATAGTGATCGGAATCTACTTGTGCATGTATGAATCTAATTTGATATTGCTGGAGCAAAGATCCGAGCCTGCCATATAGAAATTGAAGATAAAGCTTCGGTGTAACTACACAATTATTTGTTCGGATCCGAGTATTGGGATAAGTTTGATATTTAGTATTTACATAAAACTTGTCATTAAACGTGTTGAGGGACCATGGACTCTGATAAGAGAACACTTATCTGTAACAGTACAAACGAAGAGAAGAAAAGTTCTTGAATTAACCTAAAGTTTGCCTACAAATTCATATGACCTTATGGGGCTTCAAAATTAGAAAAATACCCAAGAAAAGTTTTGTTAGTGTATATTTTTACAGCTAAAAGGCCATTTTATGCCAAATATAAGCAAGAATTAAGACTTTAAGCAAAACATGGTAATTCAAAAGAAAATATTTATATTGATATTTTGCGAATTTAATTATGCAGAATATAGTTTTATTCAGAGAATAGACAATTATTTTGATAAAACAGCCCTTAAATAGGAAGCTATGGTAGTTCAAGTTCTGAACATTGAAATTTTCTCTAAAAGTCATTATAATTTTCCCTTTATTGCAATATAAATTTTTTTTACTCAATATAATATCTCAAGAATAGTCAACTATGTATTATTTGAAAAACGTATATATAAAATCTGAGGTTCCTTAATACACAAAATGTATTTTGCAGTAGCGAAAAATGTTAAAATAAAATTTGTTTTTAGACTCTTTCCAGTCAACGAAATTCCTGATAAAGTAATATTAAAAAAGCTATACAACTCAGTTTCTAAATAAGATAGAAACACAACTAAAACAGATTTTTAAAGACAAAATATTGAATTTCAATACGAGACAAAAAAAAAAAAAAAAATGATATTTTGACTAAAAATTTTGTGTTTTGAAATTTTACTGTCTCATTAATAGCATAAATAAATGTCAAACCTGTAACTGTTTTAGTTGATAGCTAAAGACTTTAAGTTCATAATATAAGATGATAGAAGAGTTAAGTAATAGGGGGAGGAGTTAAAAGGAAGAAGTGGTGCAAACTAGTGTTAAAAGCGGGGGCTAATGCTTTTGATTTTGTTACTTAGGGGCACATTATATTTGTATCGTTGGATGTTATTACTAAAAGGTATTTAAAAATGTAATTAAGGAATTGATTGTTAAGTTTTTGATTTTTTAAAAAAACTTTTTTTTTTTTGCTTAGAAGTGATTGAAATGAAATTTATTAATTTAGTTTTTGTATGCGCCGCACTAGAAGCAACACGAGGTTATTGGCGATAGACCTCGTAATTTTGAACCTCGGTCAAGTGATGAGGACGATACCTGAACTGGCACTCCCTCTCCTAAATTTTACACTACGCTAACGGGAGGACCTTGGGCCCCGACAGATTTAACGTGCATCAGCCCCCGCTATACGACGGGACTTTTGTGGCCAAGGATCGCACCCGCGACTGAACGAAAACCGCCGGCCCCGAGTCTGGAACCATGACCACTAGGCTACCGCGTCCACAAATTGAAAAGAAAACATTTGTTAGTGTAAAGAATGATTGTTATTTGGTTTGATTCACCTGTTGTGACTTCGGTAGCCGAGTGGGCACGATCGCGAGGTCGCGGTCTGTGTTGTTCCAGTCTAGTCGTGTGTTCGAGTCTTGATGTCACTTAAGACCCATCGTGTAGCAGGGCAGATGTACGTTAAATCCAGTGAGGCTCTAAGCCTTCCTACTGGCGTGGTGAGAAAGCTTTTCAGAGGAGGGGGGCAGTTCAGGCGTTGAGACTCTGTGAGAAATTATTAGTTTCAGGTGAGAAATTATGAGGACCTATCTCTAATAACTAGTTCTCGTGTTGGTTCTAAACGCGTCTTTGATGAAACTATCAATGAATTCACGCTAGAAATTAGATTAGATACTTTCATAGATTTCTTTCCATCTAAAATTTTTTTGCAGTTTCTTTATTAAAATTTTTCTTAAAAATTTGCAATTTGAAATGTTTTTATAATGAAATTTGAGTTTAATAATTTTTCAAACCACTAAACATAAAGTAATAATTCACTTGAATGTTTAATCTTGGTGACTCTCAAAAAACAAGATTAAAATTCAGTGGACTCTAATATTATAATGCATGACGCAAATCCAAATTCTTCTTCATAAACTGCAAACAATAAAGTGTATTATGCTAAACACACCATATAATATCACTACATATTTATATTTGGACTAGCAATAATAGTTTCTTTCTCACTCTCTTTTTGGAATACCTTAGAATGTCTCGTTTTTTAAAGAATATGTATGTACCAAAACAATGCTAACTTTAACAACAGAATGAATAGAAGAAATTGATTCCGTTATAAAAATCAAATTAGCATTCAGATATTAAAATTAAAGCAGACAGTAAAACATTAAAATAGAGAAGTATAACAACTGACGATAATATTCGATTCAGATATTTAAATTAAAGCAAATCACTGGTACTTCTGTCGCGTGATTCAAGAGTAGCAAGTGCGCCTATTCACGCCAGATTCAAAGCCAATTTGGCTTCGACCGACAACAAATTTATTTGCTAGCAAAACTGTAATGCACTTCCAGCAAAATACATGAAGCAATTATAAAGGGAAAAAATATTCAATTCAATTATTATAAAGTGACAAACATAAGCTAAAATTTGCATGATAATATATAGTTGTTACATCTGCAAAAACTTTAATTTATTAATGAAAAATTTAGGACCTTATTCTAAGAATTATTTTCTGTAGAAAACATTTGACAATGTATTAAAAGAAAAGCGAACTCTTATATACGTACAACATCAATTACATTTCTAATATTTGTTTTTTAAAACTACTCCTAACTATGTGTTTGACTTTAAGCTTAGTGAGATTGTTTATCCTTCTCTTTGGTAAATATCGATTTTTAATGACCAAATAATTTTACCACGAGTTTGACCTAGAGAGACAAAGAATATCACCTAACATGCGTTACTTATTCCCGACAATTTTGCCACTTTACAATAACAAGAGAACTTCGGTTGTTCAAATATATTTGCGAAAAAAAAGCAGAAAAAAAAGTTTTTTATTGTTAAAATTATGAAAGGGAAGAGAAGGGGAAAAAAGTTATATTTTGTGCCCAAGGCGAATAATCGTATGAATAACTCTGCGTGGTATCGATGGATTGAGGGGAGGAGGAGAAGGGATATTCTCCAACACTTTGTAACTAGAGTGTGGCAACACCTCCTCCGTTCTAAGTACTAGGGTATTCATATCCATTCAAGTGTGCTTTCAGAACACTAATACGCAAACAATGCAAGCACTCGTGGTGTTCGAAAAAGGACTGGGGAAGAAGAGGAGTATGGGGGAAAGTTTTTCATTCTCTTTCCATCGCCCCTTTTGCAAGAAAAGCAGAAGTGGTTACTGTTAAAAAAAAGTAACAATGTCCTAAGATTGTTCAAATTTCAGCAGAAAATAATATCAAAAGTCATGATATATTCGTATTGTATTAAATCTTTTAGTCTTTGGTTAGTATATATATTTTTTAATAAATACAATTAAAATGGGCTTCTTCTTATAAATTTTTACTTTTTTTACTTCGTGTTACACAATATGGGGAGATGTTAAACACGCCCACATACTTTTTACTTCATTAGAAGTATTGTAACTATGACTCGAAATCGTTTCAGGTGTCGCCTTCGTCATTTGGCGGAAGTTCAAAATTGCGAGATTCGTCATCAGTAGTCCCCGTGTTGATTCAATGTTTGAAGTCAGTAAACAATAAAAAAAATCATCCGACTTTTGAATTTCAGCTGTGGATTCCAAAAAATAATTTACGATTACCGAGTTTGAAATATAACCATCTCTAAGTAGTACAGTTGAACCTCTTTATAGTGATGCCAAGATATTGTGAGCTTTCGACTATAGAGAACTTTTTCCCTGGTCCCAACAGAATTCCTATTAAAATATTGTTATTATAGTGAACATCTGAAATATTGAAAGTTCTCTTATAGATAACTGAAGTTCCTTTTCCACAGCATTTCTACAAAGGTAATTTTATATGTACATATGAGGATCCCATGAAAGACAACATTCCAAAACTCCTTCTCAAATCCCATTCTTTCTATCCTCTCCACACTTTCAAGGAATCAACACGATTGGTACCATTACCCGATAAACACTATATTTCTCTTTCTACCACTCTCGCTAAGATTTTTTGGAATTCACTGGTTCACTACAAGACTCTACTCTTTAAACTACTCTTTGAAAAATCAGAACGATAGTGGAAAGGGCCATAGAGGTGTCGGCTAATGTTCCCTTCTTTTCTCCGGGGACTGTTCGTTTCCGACTGAAAAGATATTTTGCCATTTTGGCAGAATTCTGAAAAAATTTGGGGGAAAATAAAAACCCTATTTGATATTCATTTGCGTATAAAATAACCAGACGTATGGATGATGGAGGCAGTTAGTGAACAGACTTTTCATTCTGTTTACAGAGGTTCACTCTAATGGGTTCAACTGCATATTTCAAAATCATTAAACTACACAAAAGAAAAAGAAAAATGCTTTAAATGGTAAGTGTATAGAATTAGCTTATTATTCTTTCCATCGCTTCAATTCCAAATATTACAGTTTCTTTTAAAGAAAATCCCTACATTGAATAGCAGTAGAACCTAAACCAACAAAACGTGGACATTTTAAAAATTTTATGCGCATGAAATGTGAAACGAGGTATTAGGAATGGGATAACTTTCATTTTAGTGTTGTTCATTGGTCAGTTTTCTTTTCGTGAAAAGTCCAGGAGTACGATGTTCTTCGCATCCCAAGCAATTGCTTCCAAAATTTTTCCTGCCATTGAGTGGTCGTGGTAGCTTAGTGGTCAAGGTTACGTATTTACTGCCCAAAGTATTTGTCGAATAGTAGATTTGAACTTTGATGCCATTAAATACACGCCGTGTAGCCGGTGCTGATGCACGTTAAATCTGTCGAAGTTCAAAGTCCTCCCGTTGGCGAGGTGTGGAAGTTTGGAGAGAGAGGTGCCAACTCAGATGTTGTTCTTGGCACCGAGGCTCAAAATTATGAGGTCCGTCGCCAACAGTATGAAACGAATTCCAAAATAATATGTATTCAAAAAAAAAAAAAAATGAAATATTAGAACTATGACATCACAATCTGTAAACGCATTTGTATCGTATCGCAAAAGATTTTCATATCGTTTGGTTTTTTGTTTAAGTTTTTATTTTAGTGTGTGTGTGTGGCAACATTGTTAATTTTTCTTTTTGTTGAGTCAATTTTTAAAAATGTTGTTCTATTGTTGATAAAAGACTTAAACGTTAAAAAGTCGTTATTTTTATTTAGAGTTCTTTTATTCATCTGGTGATCTTATTTAGATCATTTGAATTTAGAGTTCTTTTATTCATCTGGCGATCTTATTTAGATCATTTGAATAATTTTATGAGATTATTTCAAAATAGCTTCCGCTAAATTATTTTAAGCCTATTTTCTATTTTTTTTATTTACATTTCTGGCGTCCGCGACAGGATAATTTGGAATTCGAAATCAGAAGATTGCAGATCTTTAACTGTGAATCCAAACATGTTTAGAACTACTAAAGGCTTTATAAAAGAGGATTTGTTGTTTGTGGCGGAAGAAATTGGTGAGATACTACCTGAAAAGGTAAAAATTTCTGAATTAAGAGAATATGAAGAAAGAGAAAATATAAGAAAACACGAACTGGAGTTGGCGAGAATCAACACAACAGTGCCAAGTGTAGCTGAGTTTCAAAATACTATTATATCGGGTGCTAGAAAGAAATTTAATCTGCCAAAATTGGAATTTAGACAGTTTAATGGCGATATTAAGGATTGGCTACAATTTTGGAGCCAATTTCAACATATTCATAATGATGACGAAATCGCGCCAGAGAATAAATTTCAGTACCTTGTTCAAGCGACTGTAAGTGGCTCGAGAGCCAGAGAAGTAGTAGAAAGCTTTCCGGCCACAGCAGCAAATTATTCAAAAGCAGTGGATTGTTTAAAAGCACGATTTGGTAGAGATGAATTATTAGTAGAAGTTTATGTAAGAGAGTTATTAAAATTGATAATCTCGGTTCAGAAACATGAGAAAATTTCGATGACTTCTCTCTATGATAAACTCGAGTCATATCTAAGAGCTTTAGAGACTTTAGGAGTGACTACTGACAAGTGCGCTTCAATTCTTTATCCCATGGTTGAATCTTGTTTTCAAGAAGATTTCTTAAAGGCGTGGAATAGAAGCACTGCTTCAGCAGCCTCAACTGATGCTAAAGAACGACTAACCAATTTGATGACATTCCTTAAAGCAGAAACTGAAGGGGAAGAGAGAATAAATTTGGCTATGGCTGGTTTTGGCTTGTGTGAAGATGAAAATCGACAATCCTTTAAGAAAAAGGTAAGAGATTTTCCCAAAAATAAAAGAATACCAACAGCTGCTAATTTATTGACTACAACTTCAAAAGATGTGAAGAAAGAATGTGTTTTCTGTTCTAGGAAACACTTGAGCTCGGACTGTTTTTCTGCTCAGAAGATGAGTTTGTCAGAGAGGCAAAATATTTTAAGAGACAAACAATGCTGTTATGCTTGTTTAAAACCAAACCATACAGCTCGTTCTTGCAAAGCATTTTTAAAGTGTATAGCGTGTGGAAAGAAACATGTTCCTCTTATGTGTGAAAATCTGGCGGCTATAAATAAAGAACCAGACAAGAACGAGAGTAGAAGTTCAAATCTTGAAATCAATATGTCTAACAACACTTCCAACCCCAGGGTTTTCCTTCAAACTTTGAAATTAAAAATGGTATGCGGAAGTAAAGAAGTCTCGGTTAGAGCAATACTAGATTCTGGGTCACAAAAGACATACGTTCTGAAAAATCTAGTTGAACAAATGGGATACATTCCAATCAAAAAGGAAATCCTCAAGCACTCCTTGTTCGGTGGTGTTGAATCAGAAAAATATGAACACACTTATTATAGAATCAAATTACGAAACCCCGAGAATAATATCACTTGCAACATGGAAGCATTGGACCAGATATCTATATGCGATAACATTGCATCTGTTAGTCCAGGTTCATGGATTACAGAGCTTCGTGAAATGAAGATCAGGTTGTCGGATGTAGGTGAGGAAACACAACCTGTTCAAGTGCTTCTTGGATCTGATGTAATCGGGAAGCTCATGACTGGCCAGCGTAAAGTTTTATCCTGTGGGTTAATTGCCATGGAAACATTACTGGGTTGGACACTATCAGGTAAAGTTCCTGAGAGTGATATATCTTCACATAGCACTATGCTTTTAACCTCCCTTTTTGTAAAAGAAATGGATATCTCTCAGTTATGGAGATTAGATGCCTTAGGGATTCTTGATCCTTCAGAACAAAAAACTAATGAGGAACGTCATAATGCTTCGATGGAATATTTTTTAAGGACTGTCTCGGTCGATGAAGATGGAAGATTTCTTGTCTGCCTATCGTGGCTTGATGGACATTTGCCTTTGCCAGATAATTTTGATTTGGCAAGAAAAGGGTTGCAAATGACAGCCCATAATCTCAAACGGGAAAATTTATTTAAAGAATACGGGGAGATATTTAAGGAATGGGAACACGAAGGCATAATTGAAGAGGTTCCTAAAGAAGAAATCAAGTCTCCTTGTCACTACTTGCCCCATCGACATGTAGTAAAGGAAAACAGCACTACAAAGATTAGACCTGTCTTTAATGCTTCGTCTAAACGAAAAGGAACGGTCAGTCTGAATGATTGTGTGGAAAAGGGATTAAATTTGATTGAATTAATCCCTTCTATAATAACAAGGTTTCGAATGTATAAATATGGCGTAACAGCTGATATAAGAAAAGCCTTCCTGCAGATAAGCATCTGTAAAAAGGACAGAAATTTCCTACGATTTTTGTGGTTCAGTAAAGAAGGAGAATTAGTACATTATCGTCATCGCCGAGTCGTATTTGGTGTTTCCTGTAGTCCTTTCTTGCTTGGGTCAACAATCCAATACCTTTTGAACAAAAAATTAGAAGAAACCAATCAAGGAAGTGGAAGATACCCTGTTGTTACTATACAGAAATTAATGAACAGTTTCTATGTAGACAATTGTTTGACTAGCCTAGAAAACCTGTCAGAGCTAAAACAATTCATTAAAGTAGCCACTGAAATCATGGCTGAAAGGAAATTTGATTTACGAGGGTGGGAGCACTCTAACCCAATTGTTCCCATACTAAATCCTACAAACATCTTAGGCATGATTTGGGACAGACAATATGATACTCTTTCAATAAATATTTCCGATTTGGGAGAAATAAAAGAAAAAATCACAAAAAGAAATATTCTTTCTGCTTCACACAAAGTCTTTGACCCATTGGGCATCACTAATCCAGTGTTGTTGCAACCAAAACTCTTGTTACAAAATTTATGGAAATCTAAAATTGATTGGGATGAAGAAGTTGATCCCAAAACACGTAAAGATTTCCTAAAATGGCTGAGTGAGCTTCAATATTTGAAGCAAGTAAAAATACAAAGATGGTTACACTGTGATAATGGATTTGAACACATTTCGTTGCATTTATTTAGCGACGCAAGCAAATTTGCCTATTCTACTGTTGCATTCCTACGAGTGGATACTGGAAGTGCCGTACATATTCAACTAGTACAAAGTAAAGTTAGGATTGCCCCTTGTGGGAAAAAGGAAACAACGATCGCAAGGTTAGAGCTTCTTGGTGCTACTATATCGGCTCGCCTTTCCTCTACTCTCTTGAAAGAATTTCACACGGACAACGTTTATTTCTGGACTGACTCAACCACAGTACTGGCTTGGCTAAAGAGAGAAGAATCTTGGAGTATATTTGTTCATAACCGTATTCAAGAAATTCGACAGCTGACCTCAGTCAAATCCTGGAGACATGTACCCGGATCTTTGAATCCTGCAGATCGTCCTAGCAGAGGGTGTTCAGCGAAGCAACTATACAGTTCAAAATGGTGGGAAGGTCCCAGCTGGTTGTATCTTTCGCCTAATGAATGGCCAAGTAACGATGCAGTAGTAGATGTCAATGATGAAGAAGTGAACAAAGAGAGAAAAAGAACTGTAGTATCCTGTATGGTAAATATTCAAACAGCAGATATTATGAGCGATTATTTTTCCACCTACAGTAGGAACGTCAGAGTAGTGGCATGGATTCTTCGGTTTATTCATAACATTTCAAATGTAAACAAGTTAAGAGGTAATTTAGTCTATGAAGAGTTTAAGAAAGCAGAAAATTTGGTTTTTAAGTCCATGCAGTTAAGGTCTTTTCAAGATGAGAAATTTCTTGCTAAAATGCAAGCCTTTAAAGATGAAGAAGGACTTCTCAGAATAAGAACCAAATTAGTGGACAGTGATGAGAAGGAAGATTTTAAATTCCCAGTTTTATTGCCTGCCAATGATGTAGTGAAGTTAATTCGAGAAGAACATAAAAAGGCAATGCATGCAGGTTCTTATATACTACTTGCCAGGCTTAGAGAAAATTTTTGGATAATTAAAGCTAAAAAGTTAGTCAAACAGGTTCTTAAGGAATGTGTGACGTGCAAACGTTATAAAGCTAAACATGTTGAGGTACCTTTCGCACCACTGCCTAGAGAGCGAGTTACTCAGACAAAAATATTTGAGGTAACGGGTATAGATTATGCCGGTCCTCTTTACCTTAAGTCTAAAGAAAAGGCATGGGTTGTTTTATTTACTTGTGCTGTCTACAGAGCAGTTCATTTCGAATTAGTCCAGTCTCTCACTACAGATACTTTCATTCAAGCCTTAAGACGATTCATTGCCAGAAGAGGCAGGATTTCAGTAATTTATAGTGACAATGGTACGAACTTTGTTGGAGCAAATAATGCCTTGAGAGCATTAGATTGGAGTAAAATTGCTGTATATTCAACTTCTCAGAAAATCACTTGGAAATTTATACCACCCACAGCGGCATGGTGGGGTGGATGGTGGGAGCGTATTGTAAGAATGCTAAAAGAGCTACTTCGACGAGTTTTGGGGAAGTCTATTTTAAATTATGAAGAGCTCTTAACTATCTTGTGTGACAGTGAGTCAATAATCAATGCCAGGCCATTGACTTACCTACAAGATGATCCAAATGAATTAATACCTTTGACCCCAGCAATGTTTATTCACGGAAATAGCAACAATGAAACTCCAGATCTAGATAAAGTGGATCGAACTTCGTTGATAAAACGCATCAAATATTTGCAGAAATTACGTGACGATCTTAGACAAAGGTTTAGAAATGAATATCTTGCTCTTCTAGTACACAAGGGGATAAGGAAAAGTGGTGTTTTAGAGGTGGGAGATGTTGTGCTCATTGGGCATGACAATGTCCGCCGCATTGACTGGCCTCTTGGTGTTATCTTGGAAGTTTATCCTGGAAGAGATGGTGTTCCTAGAGTTGCAAGAATTAAAACCTCTAACGGCGAGAAGATACGCCCTTTCCAAAGACTTTATCCTTTGGAAATATATGCTAAAACTGAGATTGATGTTTTGAAAGCTTCAGGAGAAATCGGAGAACTTGCTGAGAATACTCCTGGCTTACCTACTAAGGATATTCCAGACTCTCCTGTTGAGGACACTGATGATTTTAAGGTGATACACCATACAAAAACTAGATTGGGAAGAACAGTAAGAATTCCACGCAAATTAGACTTGTGAACTCATGAACATATTTTTTGACTTTTACAAATTGCAAGAGAAACTTATGTTTTATATCTGTATAGCATATTTGAAATTCGATTTATTTTAGAATTTAGTTGCAAAGTTCTATTGTAACCTTTCACTTTGCAAGGTGGGAGTATGTATCGTATCGCAAAAGATTTTCATATCGTTTGGTTTTTTGTTTAAGTTTTTATTTTAGTGTGTGTGTGTGGCAACATTGTTAATTTTTCTTTTTGTTGAGTCAATTTTTAAAAATGTTGTTCTATTGTTGATAAAAGACTTAAACGTTAAAAAGTCGTTATTTTTATTTAGAGTTCTTTTATTCATCTGGTGATCTTATTTAGATCATTTGAATTTAGAGTTCTTTTATTCATCTGGCGATCTTATTTAGATCATTTGAATAATTTTATGAGATTATTTCAAAATAGCTTCCGCTAAATTATTTTAAGCCTATTTTCTATTTTTTTTATTTACAGCATTGTTAGCTTTTATTTTTTTTAATTTCAAATTTATGTATTATCTTTTGTTCTTTATTCCAACATACACAACATACATCTTACCCTTTATTGTTGTAAAAATATCTTTTTTTCCCTAAAAATGCTGAGTGAGGGGGTGATTTTCTCCTGGAGTGCCAGTTTGTAGATATAAACTCTTTGGGTGATTTCTGTCCCCTTCGGCATTCTGCCAGTAGCCCCCGTGTTGTCCCATGTTAAACAATCATAATCACATTTCCTGCCAATGAGACCATCTTCGCTTTGTTTGGAGTAGATTCACCAAAAGCAATCGATTGTATAAAGATGTCATTTTTCGGTGTATAATGATGAATCTAGGTCTCCTTAAAGGTGAGAAATCCACGCGGAAGCGATAGAATCTGACCAATGAATCAGCGTCAAACTTGTTTTGGCACCGTTCAAGAGATGGCAGCACACAATGGTAACAGCAATTTGCTTCAGCAATGCCATCTGCCGTCAAAAAAGGTCCTTTTCGAACCACTCTCTAACATTATATTAATGCAGTAATCATACTGTAAACAAATTTATATTTGCTTCAAGCAAATTTAAAGTGTCTGGTAAATTTTTTATAATTTGATATAATGATAATAAACCATTTTTTTTAAAGCCTTATCATTTGGAGAAGATTCTCAAGAAATGACCCGTTTTCTTAATTATTCATTAATTTGCAGTGTATAAAAAGGAATCTAGGTGGTCACAACTCTATGTAAAAGGAGAACTACTCGACGTGGCACCACTCAGAGCTAACTAACCAATGAAATACTGTAAAATTTGTTTTGGTATCTTTAGCTGATAGCAGCTCACAATGGTAACATTAATTTTGCTTTAACAATACCATCTGTTGTCAAAAGCAGGTACTTTCTGAAACACCCTCATAAATTCAACGATTTTCATATTCTTTGATTTTAATTTTTGTATGTATTTTTTTTCAACTGTATTTTTCTCAAAGCAAAGAACTTCTATATGTTAAGCATCTATGTGTTTAAAAAGCATGATAAAACATGAGATACCTTCTAATGCAATAATATAAATTGATAGTAAATCTTTTTTAAGTACAAATTTTAAAGTGCACGAATTTAAAATAACAATTCTAAAATTTACTGGTATTATACTATATTCAAGAAATTATCATTTCACATAAAAGAGAAATCTCATCTTCAATCTTTACGAAAAAACTTGGTCAGTATTTGTAATGGAGTAAACAACACAGATTGCCTCCAGAGAGTGAATGTTTGAAACTGAAGGTAAATTAATCATGGGTTCAAATTACCTAAGAATTATCCAAATTCTGCTGTGACTTAAAATTGCAGCCTTTATATACTTTTAGAATGAAATTAGCTTAACTCCTGTAAATGCTTTTCGAATCCTAAATTTAAACCTTGTATTTTTAACAGGAGAATGAAAAATCATGAGTGCACGTTTAAATCGACTCCAGATGTTAAAATACTGCAAAAGACAAATCGCCAAATGGCACTACTGAATAACTTGACCAAAATTACCATACCATTTGGCAGCACAAACCTCGCCCTAATGTCGGTTTGTCACAAAACGATTCCATTTAAACATACGATTATGCATCTCATGGGGAGGGAAAAGGTTTCTACGAGTGAAGAAAAACGTGACTTTTCCGTCCCTCGAACAAACGTGATCTGGACCATCCTCTGAGGATCCCTCTCTGAAGAATCGTTTGGCGAGAGAGCGGGTGCCGGCGAAAAGATGGCCCGGGGCATGAAATGCCGCCCAGGGGGGCTGACTGCCTTTCTATGATTAAGCATTATGGCGGGGGCCGTGAATCATTGTTAATCAGACGGTCGCAAGACAAACAGCGGGCCCAGGCTGCCCGCGGGCAAGAGACAGGCCCGGCATTCCGTGGGAAGTGGAAAGTTAACAGTCCGGGCTGAAAAATTGGAGAGGGTTTACGGGAGAAGAAGGGAAAAAAAGCGCGCGTGTGTGTGTTTCGAGAAGAGCTTTGTGTGTAGGTAAAAGTGAATCATTTTTCAAAGGGAGGATGTTAATTATGCACGAGCGAGTTCGAAGTTTGGTTTCGAATTTGGGTGCGGAGAAGGGAATTGGTTTGGAATGAAAGTTCGTTCGGAGTTTGGGTGTTGTACTTTATGTGTGCAGTAAATGTCTCTTGTTTGTCCGCTTAAGAAAGAATAAAATTTGTGACAATCGAAGACGAATTGAATTTCCGAATGGATGTTCATGAAAATAAGAATGGTTGGGATGTGCACAGGAATAATAACGTTCATTTCGTTAACAAAATGCTAATTTTATAAATATACATGCTTAAATAAAAAAAAAAGTTTCTCAGCATATGTGGAAACAGAAACAGAATGTAGAAATAAATAGGATGCAGAATATGAAATGCGATTGCAGATAACAACAGAATTAGACCTCGACAAATTATGTAAAATAATTCAAGCACTCCTCAATCACTAATAAAATGTAAGATTTGGAGACATCTGGGGCACGAGTTAATGCTATTGATGCGTGAATTACATTAATTTTATGTTAAAAGCTTTAATAAAGATACAATACTTTCCTTTGTCTTTAAATTAAATACCTGTAGCATATGTAATACAAAATGTAAAGTATATGTTAAAGTAAAGTATATGTTATACAAAATATGTGTGTGTTATAAACATATTTCCTATAACAAGTACTCTAAATATTACTTTAAGATATATTTTTGTAAGAGCGGGATGGGGCTTCTAAAAAAAGCCTTGTAATTCTAAGGATTCCGTGAGTTGACAAAGTTAGAAGACCACTTTGAAGTTTTTCTATGTGATTGTTTTTTCGTGGTTGAAAATAAAATGGTTTAATGTTACCCTAGTTTATTCCTTATGTTTATTGCCATGTTGTCAAATGATGAATGTCTGCTAATATAAAATATTTTTGTTATACTGTTGAGTGAAATATGAAGAGATATCATAAATACTTTAGTTATTACTAAAAAATAACCGAAATATCTGGATGAAATTTATTCTGCATATTAATTAATCCATATGTAAACATTGATGTAAATAAAATTTATTCATATTGACTTATTTATTTTCAGGAAACTGTAGACTGGAGCACCCTACAGTATTGTAAAGTCTTAATTATTATCTCGGGGTGTTGTAAAATTTTAATTATTACTAAAAATAATTGAGATATCTGAAAAAAAAAATATTTTGCATATTAATTGATCTCTGTGTAAGTAATGTTGTAAATTACAGCTATTCATGTTCATTTGTTTGGTTCAGGAAAATGTACATTGAAGTACCAGCAATATGTAGAAGATCCAGTTCAATTAGCTAAGTTCTACAATGAGGGGCATCGGAAGATCAAAAAACACTGGGAGAAATGTGTAACTCTGGACAGTGACTATGTAAAAAAGTCTTAAAAATAATAAATATAAAAGTTAAGTTTCTATCTTGATTATTTTTAGCAACAATCAAATATTACGATATTCCGGAATAATAATTAAAACTACGATACAGAAGACTACTTCAATCTACGGCTTCCTGAAACCAAATAAATCAAAATGAATAGCAGTAATTTACAACATTAAATGCCTCATTACTGTTATGAGAATATTTTATCAAGTTCATAAAAATTACAGATTCTTCGCTGTTTTCTTTTTAAAAAAAGTCTAGGAATTAAATGATCATGGTCGCGAGATCGAGGGACTCAAGTTATTTCCATCGAGTCGAAACCTGATGTCACTAAGGACCAACTGCAAGGTTGAGGCAATTTAAATCTGTCGAGATTCCAAGTCCTTCCATGGGCAGGTTGTGGAAGTTTGGAGAGAGAGTTGCCAGCTCAGGTGTCGTCCTTGTCACTTGACCGAGATTTAAAATTACAAATCCGTCACTAATAGTTCTCAAGTTGCTTCTAAATACGACGTTAATAAACAGTCAAAATCCTCTGATGTTTCTATGTTAATTTCTGGACGTCGGTTTGTGCGAATAAATTAAGACTTAAAATGAACTAATCTTTTGATTTTTTCTTATGTAAAATATTCTTCTCGGATATAATTACGGGGATCACCTAAAGTTATATCGCGAGTAGATGAATCCTAGTTTAAGGTATCTTCGCATAAAGATAAAAAATAGGGACCGAGATCTGTGCATACTTTTTTCCCAATAGAAAATTCTTCCAATAATCGTATTATATTTTGATTCCGCTGTCCTTTAGAAAGCAATATATTTTATAATACTACTCATTTGAGTATGTTTAGTTTAGTTTTTATTAACATCGCACTAGAAGCAACGCGAGGGCTATTGGCGATGGACCTCGTAATTTTGAACCACGGTCAAGTGACGAGGACTACACCTGAGCTGGCACCCCTCTCTCCTAACATCCACACCATGCCAACGAGAGGACTTTGGGACCCGAACAGCCACGGCTACACGGCGGGTCTTTGGCGGCCAAGGATAGAACCCGCGACTGAACGAAAACCGCCGGCCTCTAGTCCACTAGGCAACCGCGGCCCTCATTTGAGTATGAGTCATTCTAATTTTACCAGAGCAAAATGTATAACATAACTTCTCATCTATACTGTAATGTTAGACGGGTTTTAAATTTAAGTTATTTTTGGAATGCTTTTAAATTTCAAGAATAATATGTGATAAACGGATATATATGTTACGACGTCTTAAATCTATAAGAAATAGGATCAATTTTCTACCTGAAAATGGGTTCAGAGTTTTTATCAAGCTATTAGACATTCGGCAAAGGCAACTTTAATGCGAGATTCTTCGTATCTTCATTTAGATTTAGTCAATAGTTAATACATTTATTTGAGTTATAACTCACATTTATCATCTCCCCTCTGTTAGTTTTTTCTTCCCTTAAGAGATTAATCTTTTTTATGTATCATAAATTAAGTAATTGTATTATAATTAAGTGAAAAAATAGAAACCATTGAGATCTTATTGTTTGTTAAAGAGCGAGCGAGATTTTTATTAAAAAGTTAATTGAAAAAAAAAACACCCTTGGATTATACTATATATTCACTAATAGCCGATCTACTCCTTTATATCGAGAAAAATTGATTAGTATTATTAAACCTTAATTGCTAGTATTTTTTATTAGAAATGTTTTTAACGTGCTTTGAAAAGTTTTTCTTATAATTCTAAAAAAATAAAAACCGAGGATCATTAATACAAAGTCAACAAAATTTTTCTTGCATTTATAGGTATCTATGTATCAAGTTATATCATATCATATACGTTTCGACGTATCAGATTACATCATTTCTCATAGATATCGAAATAGGCCGCAGTAGCCTAGTGAATAAGGCAGCGGACTCGTGGCCGGCGGTTTTCGATGAGTCGTGGGTTCGAAACCTGATGCCACTTAAGATCCACGGTGTAGCCTAAACTGATGCACGTTAAATCTATCGGGGCCCAAAGTCCTTTCGTTAGCGTGGTGTGGAAGTTAGGAAAGGGAGTGCCAGCTCAAGTGTCATCCTTGTCACTTGTCCGAGGTTCAAAATTACGAGGTCCGTCACCAATAGCCCTTGTTGCTCCTAGTGCTACGTTAATTAAAACAAACAAACAAACAAATCAAAATAACAAGTTGTATAATTTCTTAAAGGCATCGCTGTATTTTGGTTAAATCATTTCTTATAAGTATTTATGTGTTAGGTAATACCATTCTATATAGGTAACGTTATATCATGTCATATAAGTATCAATGTATCAAGTTATATTATTTCTTATAAGTATCAATATATCCAGCTGTACCATCTCATAGTTATCGAAATATCAAATTATATAATCTCATATAGAAAATATTAGATTAAACGAGTGGATCTATTATTAAGAAATAACTGAGATACTTAGAAACAATTTACTTCGCATGTTAATTGATCCTTATGTACGTAATGTTGTAAATTACAGCTCTTCATGTTGATTTGTTTGGTTTCAGAAAGCTGTAGATTGAAGTAACCCACAGTATGAAGAAGATAAACTTCCGTCTACAGAAATCTACAATGACGGTCATTGAAAAGTCAAGAAACGTCAGGAGAAATATATATCTCTGGAAGATGACTATATAGAGAAGTTTTAAGAATAATAAAAAATTAAGTTCCTACGTCGATTATTTTATAGTAATAATTATATCTTTATTAAACTGAAGGTTATTTAAATTTACGGCTTCCTGAAACCAAACAAATCAACATTAATAACTAATGTACATTATGTACATAAGAGTCAATGTATATACATAATAAATTTTATTCAGATACATCGAATATTTCTTAGTAATAATTAGAGTCTTAAGAATAATAATAGTCCCTCGTATAATTTCTTATATGTATCGATATTTCAGGTATCAATGTATCTGGTGATACCTCTTCATACAGTTGATTTCAAATCTTTAACAATAACTCGTATTGCATCTTCAAACCCTTTAACCATAAATTAAATAAACCGCAATCTGTAAAAGAAGGAAATCACCCATAAAAAAGAATAGGAAAAAGCAAAATCGCCGAAGCGACAGAAGGACACCTGTTTTCCAACGAACTCAAAAGACCAACCACGGCACGCGCGTGTGTCAACAACACAAACTCCCGGATGGTGTATGCCCAATTGAGCGTTCTGCGGGCGATCCCTTCTCACTCTATTATGACAGGCGGTTTTCAAGTGATTCACGGGACCACTTCATTTGCATGTGTATGGGACTCCATTAGCATACATTACACAACGATACATAAGTTGGTTACTCGACCGGGACCTCATTTTCTGGGACCGGGATCATCTCAGGCAGGCTGTTAGTGAAACTCTGCAGGCGTCGCGTACTATAGGCTTTTTTTTAAAATATATATATATTCTTTTTTTAAATTGGGTGTGTGATGAGGGATATTGTGGTGAGTCAGGAGCTCAAATGTGGATTAAATTGGTGTCCGAAAAGTAATTTGAGTGCTGCTTGCTGTATTTTATTGCTCAGTATATATATATATATATATATATATATATATATATATATATATATATACACGCAATTATCATTAAAAGTTCTGGTTGGGTTTCAAAAAGAAAAGCAGATATTATAAATTCGAGGGAAAGCTTTTACTTGGAAGAAAAGCTGAAAATTACGTTATGTTTAATGGCCGTGGTAGCTTAATGGTCATGGTCGCAAACTCGGGGTGAATGTTATTTTCGTCGATTCGTGGGTTCGAGCCCTGATGTCACTTAAGACCTAGCGTGTAGCGGTGTTGATACACATTAAATCTAGTCGAGACCCAAGTCCTATTGTTGGCGTGGTGTGGAAGTTAGAAGAGGGAAGTACCAGATCATGTGCCGTCCTCATCGACTGAGTTTCAAAATGACAAGGTTTGTCGCTAATAGTCCTCATCTACTTCAATTTTGGCGTAAAGTATTAAAATCTTTAAGCCAAATCTCTTAATAAAGTACTTTGGCTCAATTTTGGCTTGTATATGATGAACGCAATGTTCTATTTGGTTTCGCAAAATCAAACGCAAATGATCTACCGAACACATAGATGTTACTTTTATCGATATCAAGGGCATGTTAGATGATATAAATTGGTCTATTGTATTTAAAAATTTTAGAAATCTTCACTTTCTAATCTGTTTTCAGAAGTTTATTTATTCTTACTTAATAAATCGACATATTATTTTATTTTCTAATACATATTTTAAGAGAAAGTATATAATTACTCAAGGCTGTCCACGAGGTTCGGTGCATGCATCCGTTCTGGGGAATTTATAATGTAATTCTATTTTAGGTATTAATTGAGAAAACTTCTTGGTTCAAACTTTTGTGGATGGTTTGGATATTAATTCCACCGGAAATTCCACAAGAAATCTGGAGCACAATACCATTATTTTAATTTATCTTATTCCTGAGAATATGGCATGGCTAAGTTTGGAGATCTCGATCGAGAAAACTGCCTCGATTGTGTTTAGATGCCCGTCAGTCCATAACAAGGGAATTCGTGAAGACAGCGTCTTCAGTCGAAACTCAATTTTCAAACTGAGCAATTTTTGCACTAAAATTCGTAAATTTTATAAATAATTAGATGTTTTGATTGATTGTAGGCTTTCCTGGACCCCCCCACATTAACTATCTTAAAAAAAATTATAATATTTCATTAAATTTTTTAAGCAGGATTTCAACTTTTCTCTCAAAAACTATAAATTATGGTACTTATCCACTACAAGTTTAAAAAAATGTATTTGAACTTGAGTGGATGAATAAAAAGTATTTTATTAACGATTGAAAATTTGAACAATATATATAAATATATATAGGTAGAGAGTGAACTAATAGTAGGAATTTAAAAATAAGATTTTTTCTGACTGGAAGGTCTGGTGGTCATCTAGTAATACCGGTATTTGGGCTAAGCCCTATATTCCTAGACCAAATCTGAGTTTTTATACGAATACTGGTTTTAATATTCGCTTCTTAACTTGCCATAGTTCCTTCATTTCTTATTTAAATCGTTTTAATTTGAAAAATTCAAATTCATGTTCCTGTGGCTCTGTTGGAGATGCTGACACCTACGTTTTCTCTTGCCCTTTTACCAGGGATTTTCATTTAAAATGTCCTATTGTTGAAGCGAAACCTATTTGACAGAAGTCTGTGTGTGAAAATCCTATTTTGTAACTAAAGCTTACATCCTGTATTCCAACGTCTCATAAAATTGCTCAACAAATTTCATAATTGTTGTTTCAATTTTCCTTATTGTGTATTTTTTTTATAATTGTATACCTTGTATATATTTTTGTTTGATACTTTACTTTTAGTTCACGAGTTTGTCGATACTTTTTGCAATGCGCCTTTTACCCAAATATACGTCGCCAGTTATACTTCTTATTTCAGCAAGAAAAAATTCTGCTGTTACTTTTTTAATCCTCTCACGTACATTTCCTGCTCTGTAAATACATTGTAAACTTTCATTTACTTTTGAATTTCGAAATTATTTAATGTCATATGTACTCTGTTCCAATATGTTCTTATCCTTTATTGCGGGAATTTTTTTTTGTTAATAAATGCTGAGTGCGGGTGTGATTGTTACCCGGGAGGCCGATTTGTAACTCTAACCCCTTCGGGTAAACTTGTTCCCCTTTGGCATTCTGCCATAGCCCTCATGTTGCTTCTCAGTGCGACGGTTATAAACAATCTCAAATCACGCATTTTATATTTATTAACACGGTATCGTAATTTTATTTGATATTACAAAATTGTAACTGGATTTTGAGCAAGAATCGGTTTTATTTAGAATTATGCTTCGTGACAGGTGACAGGTCCCCAATACTAAAACATTTTTAAACTTAAAAAGGTTTTAGTATTGGGGGAACAACACACAGTTTAAAATAAGATCTGGAATCGCGGAAAGGTTTGAATCAGGAAAGTCTATGAAATTATATGAATCTTAAATCGGTACAAAATCAAAACCATCATCTAAAAACTGAAATAAGTTATATATAAGAATATGATATTCGCTGGAATTGAGAATTTCTTATGTATCCGATTGATAAAAGATTCCATGCCATTTATCATTGTTGAATATATTATTTTTTGGCGAAGTTTTCTACATTTTAAAATCTATAGTTAATTTTAAAATACAGAACGCCTCCCCCTTATTTTTAGCAGCATGAAATGCAGTTTTTAAAATTCTCTTAAAAAGGAGTCAGTCAATCGTAAAATTGTGTGATGTATTGTCATACATGGTTTGAATACACTGCCGTTAGAATATAATATAATTTTTTCCGCTCACATACCTTTATTAATTACATAAAAGAATACTAATGACATAAAATAATAAATTACATAAAAGAATACTAAGACGTTTTAGCATTAGAAAGTAGGTGAAATCTATTGTTTTCCCCCCTACACATACAAGAAGGAGGATAAAATAGTAACCGTGTTTTACGGAGGAAAATTGAGTATTAGATAAGGGAAAGAAATATCTCACCGTTGTTTTGTCCAGTGATCACTTACCTTTTTTCTATGAGTATGTTGCCTTCGTTCCTAAAAAATCAATGCGGTAATTTTTCCAGCCGATGAGACTACCATCGCCTTCTTTAGAGCATACTCACTGGAGATAACCCATTGTTTCAATTACTACTTGGTATGCTGGGTACAATGATGAATTCAGGTCTCATCGAAAGTGACAATTCGACGGCCAAATCGGAGCTAATTTATGAATCAATGTCAATTTTTTTGGCGCCATTTGACAGATAGCAGAACGTAATGGTAACATCTACTACCTGTTAAACGGAGTTAGATCAAACTTACTCATCAGCTCTATTTTTCGTCATAAACGGGTGTTTTTTAAGATCTTCCTCGTATTCCTTAGCCAAAAGCGGGCTGCATCATTTTAGGATTATTTTATGTAATTTCAAAAATATATAAAAACAATTCCATTTGAATATTGTAGAACAATTGAAAATATAGTACTATCTCAGTAAACTGGCAGATCACCGCCGGGGTACTAGGGAATCTTTAAAAACAATGCATTTAAACGGATAGAACACTAATTATATGTTATGGAATAAAATCTAATACAAGAACATGCAAATAAAGTGTTAAATACACGAAATACTAAAACGGCACTAAAAATTTCATTTTTGTGTTGATATTCCACATTATTCCGTTGAAGTAGAAAACGAAGTCCGTCGCCGATAGCCCTCGTGTTGCTTTTGAGTGCGATGTTAATAAACATTCAATCAATCTATCCATTGAAGTAGAAGGCTTAAAATAATGCCTGTAAGGTTGGTTGGCCAGTATAAAAACGTTGGATTACTGGTAGGTTTGAAAGGTGAAATGCTGAATTATAGAAGGAGTACCACAAAAATTAGCATAAAGCTATAATATTTGAAATACCAATAAATAAATAAATACTGTTGAATAAGTATTAGTCCATCGTAATCAAACTATATAAACCGTTCTTATTTCCGAAAGTGAGGTGTCGAATAATAATTTTTCTTCACTAAAAGACCAGGCGCGATACCACCATAAGTTATGCGCCTTGCCCTCAAGCCTATTTACCAATCAAATGACCCCAAGTTAGCCTTCGCAGTAAATTACGCCTTTTATACGCTCCCTGGCCACAACTCGAGCCCCGGGGCAACCTTCCGTCTTATCTTGTTTAGTTTATTCTCATGTACCTTTCGATCTTCCCTTTATTTTTTTCTTCTCAGCTATGTTCTTTTCTTCTAGTTCTGTGCTTTTTTTTTTTCTTTCCACTTCTTTCTTTTCCCATCATTGCGTTGGAAAAGCTCCATCGGGTACCCCAGAGAATAGTAAGAGTACAGATGTACAACTAGAAAGAAATGTTACCTTTGCGTCGTTCGATGTCGGAAGTCACCACCAGAGGTCGCGCATTAGCTACATTTGTGAGCTGTGCTGAGTTGTTCTTTTGCTCCTTTTATTTCTTGTATTAGGCCTGACCTCCTTGTTGAGTATGTGGATAATTAATTTTGATCGGGAAAGGGAATGGATGATGGCTGATGGACGTTAATGCA
Organism: Nephila pilipes; assembly: GCA_019974015.1. Taxonomy (NCBI): domain Eukaryota; kingdom Metazoa; phylum Arthropoda; class Arachnida; order Araneae; family Nephilidae; genus Nephila; species Nephila pilipes. Next base: position 1,266,074 of record BMAW01056700.1, read on the forward strand.
TTTATTCTTGCAGATAGACTTACTTTTCTCTTGCCAAAATGCTGGTCTGATGGAGAAAAGTATTTTCCTCGATTATTTCGAGGATACTCAATACATGTTATATAAAATATTTCGAGTGCAATGTAAATGTTATTTTTCGGTACAAGGAAAATTTCTCGACTTTTAAAAAATATTGGCAAGGATAAGCTTCTTCTAAAATAATAGTTTTCGATTTTATTTTTTAGGATATTCTTAGTATTATTAATGATAAGATTGAAATAATGTAATAATGCAATTAGATTGTTAGTATCATTAGCCAAATATCAATCCGTATTTGTGAATCAATGTGATTGGAGTACCCTTGAGGTCATAGCTGTGAGCTCGCAACAAACGTTGTTTCCGTCTAGTCGTGGGTTTAAGTCCTGATGCCACCAAGGAATGGCCATGTTGTTCAGTCGATGTTGTTAAACCAACGGGTTCGAGACCTAGGATAACTTAGAGCTGAGGGTTAGGCTCCTTGACTATTTGAACATATATAAACTCCTGATTCCGCTGAGATTTGATACCGGTCTCCTGTTGATTACTTCAGCTCACTATTTTTACTATCATCTTCTAGCTCTCTAACGTAATCTAGGGGTCATGGTCCTAGACTCTCGGCTGGCGTTGCTTTCGAAGAGTAGCGAGTTCGATTCCGAAAACTACTAAGGATCCGCCGTGTAAAGGGGCTGATGCATTTTAAATCTTGAAGAGATCTCAAGTCATCCTGTTGGGGTGGTGTGGCAGTTTATAGAGTGGGGTAACAGCACAGGCCTCGTCCTCGTCACTTGAATAAGATTCAAAATGATGAGGTCAGTGGGGAAAGAGGGAACCAGGATCCCAAGTGAAACAGATGTGAGGGGTGGCAGGTTGCGGCCTAGCTGGCTAATTCTGTCTGCAGCATCCGACCATTGTTATTACATTACTGGCCATCAAAATTGCAACACCAGGAAGGAATGATCTGACAAACGTCTAAATCACATGAAAGGAAGAAGAGGTTTCTATATACAAATGATTAGTATTTCAGCGCATTTAGCCGACGCAGGAGAGAGTTACATCTGAAGCACTGCATAAAAGAAAATTTGTATGGTGAATTTCTCATTCGGAAAGCGCTTTGTAAGATCAGACTTTGCTCAGAATATCATGTTCTTCGAATAAGAAGAAGAAATTCAGTGTCGGAAATCAATAGAGGCAGGATAGTTGCCTATTGAGAGTGAAGATTTTCGTTCCTTGACATTGCCCGTAGAACTGGACGAAATCCAAACACTGTCATGCGAATATGGATTCAATGGGTTGCTGAGGGTCATACTGAATCATATGCAAGTTCTCCCCTCCTCCGAAGACAAACCCCTGAGAGGATACAAGTGTTGGTTGAAGGGAAAAGCGTGATAGAGCCCCGCTATACTTTTCTTATGGTACTTGTACCTAGTTCTTGCGACTATTATTTCCAATTTAATTTTGCAAAAGGAATAAATGTTGCAAGCGTTAAAAAATGAAATTTACATGCATTTTTGTAACTGTCATTTTTTTATGATGTAGAGTGAAATATGGTACACAATTGGGTATTTAAAAAAATAGAATGTTAACTGCATTTAATAAAGTGATAAGGTTGAAAAACTTGTGAGATTTTCGGTCGTAAAGCTTTAAGCAACACTACTAGATGACATTAAAACTGTGGCAACTGAGAGTTGGCGTCAGTCGAGAACCACAGGTATTAGTAAGTAAAAATAATTCTTCTCAATATAGTTGCAATTGTTGAAGATCGCTTAGGATTGTTACAGTTGCTTTCGAATTATAATCATGAATGATGTTCCGTTATGAATAGTTAAGTACATCGGCCTAACATCTCACAATTAAGTTCTCCTCAAGAGTTTAACATCTTCAGGTAAGTGCGAAAAACACGACATCGGGGTGCGCTACTGTCTTTGGTAAACACGGGTGACGCACGACCTTAGCGATCCTTTTCTGTTATATCTGGTTTTTATGTCACCAACGTTTAAGTGATGGAATGAGGGGGCGAATTGTGGGTATGCTAGAAGCAGACCAGTCTCAAATCCAGATTTGCAGAGAATTCGATTTAACGCCCAGCATCGTGTCCTACTTATGGAAACAGTTTAAAGTTACCAGATCCGTCGAGAGAAAGCTTGGGTAAGGTCGTTCAAGAGCCTTGACAGCCAGAGAAGATCATCATTTATCCATTACAGCGAGGCGTAACAGGAATGCTACAGTTTCTCAGGTCTTCCATGAGTTGTATGTAGCCACAATAACCCGAGTTTCAAGGGTGATTGTTTCTAGAAGACTTCGGGAGAGAGGGCGGTTTGAAAGCAGATTGCGTCCCGCTCAGTTCTGTGAACAGGAGAATTCGCTTAAAATGATGCAGAAATCATACGGATCGCAGCATGAATTAATGGATGATCGTTCTCTTTCTTACAGGTTCAGCCTTACCAGTTATTCTCGCTGTACTTTCATATGGAGAGAACCAGGGATACGCTACCTGCCCTCCAATGTCCGAAAAATCGATGATTATGGCTGTGGAGGCTTGATGGTCTGGGCAGACATAATTTTAGATGGACTCACACACCTCCATGTCTGCGACTCTTGAGAGGTATAGGAAAGAGGTCTTAGAGCCCTATATCCGCCTTTTCAGGGGTCCAATTGGTCCTGATTTCCTTTTAATGGATGACAATACGAGGTCACATAGAGCTCAACTGGTCGACGGGTTTCTGGAAAGGGAGGATATTTGCCGGATGTATTGGCCAGCCAGATCTGCAGACTTCAATCCTATAGAGAATGCCTGTGACTGTCTGGGAAGGGCAATTGCAATTCGCAACCATCCAAAACCTGAAAACAGCGTTGCAGAACGAGTGGGACCAATTGCCACAGGAACTCATAAATTTCCTTATGATGAGTGTTACGCACGATTATGCTTGTGTATTATAACTGTTAGATATTTATTTTTTTTGGTATTATATCAACCCTATGTATGCACCAAATTTCATTAAAATCTGTCCAATAGTTACAGAGATAATCGACCAAATCGGAAAATTCTCTTAATTTTATACACCAGTATAGTAGAAATATTCGTAGAAGTTAAATACTTGAGACAAGATTTTTTAAAAACTTATGTCTGACCACGACCATGGTATATGTGTATACATCGGCTGTGTTTTTGAAATGGTAAAATAAAACCAAAGAAGATAAGTTTAGAGAGAAGATTATTTCTAATTTTTCGAATAAAATAAAACTGCATTAATAACGTAAACAAGCATTAATCTATCGAAGTTTTTTTTTTTATAAATAATATCGAAAATGCAGCAAGTTTTCATTACTGTTTGAAATAATACATTTTTTAAAGAAATTTTATTATCGTTTGGCTAGAAAAAAAATTAAATAGCACACTCGCATGCCCCCACCCCCCCCGGCCGCCCCCCCCCCATTTATATATATAAATTCCCAAATGATTTTTTTTCGACCTGAGTAGTTCTAAAAAGGAAAGAAATCTTATGATAACCACTTCGCATTTTTTTTTTTATCCGTTCTGTTTATGCCTAGCCTAATTTATCCTTTCCTATTTAGATTCTCTATAGTAGGCACGAATGGTAATCCATGACTTCACTTCACTTCACTTGAAATTATATTTCTATTATCAAATTCTATTAGCGATGAAAGTATGCTATAAAATCTGTAAAACAGAATCTTAAAAAATAACGTAATATGTACTCAACTCATACATACTCAAGACATACATAATGTTCAATGCATCTAAAAATTGAATATTATCACGTTTTTTTTTCTGTGTGCTATCAAAAGGATTTTCAGAAAAAAAAAGACAATTCTTATCGAATATTTTCTTTTCCATGTACTTACGCTTTATGGAAAAAGATATCCAATAGCTGCCTAAACAATCGATCGTATTTTTGTTGAGCTGAGTAAACTAAACACAAAATATATATATCCTGTTAAACCTTCTTCACAAAATGGAATTTTTGATTCACCCGAGGTTCTGATAAACAAAGTGTATTTACTTCCCAAAAATGAAATTCTGATGTTTTCAGAACACGCATATATTGTTTAAAAATGACAACTGTCATTCCAGAACTCGATTGAAATCTTATTCTTCTATTGACTTCTCGGAATTCGACACGGAATACATGAAATATGTATATGGTGCGAATCCATGGCCGTTTCGGAATATAATATACATTTTCGAGACTTCGAGTAAAAATGGTATTTGGAATTTTTTTTTATGATGATTCTCTGTAAGCTGGAAAAGAATATTTTCTTTTCATTGTTTTGGCTTTTGTATATTTAATAGTATTCTAAATTTACAATAAATATTGAACGGTATTACTTTTTTGTTTTTAAAATAGCTCATTTAATCTTCCATAAGTATAATAAAAATTTATATGATTTGAAATGTAGATTTTTCGATGTGTTTCGATCTCGTAGCGTTTGAAGTGCAAGTGAAAGATCAAAAAGTTCAATTATTGAACAAGAGCTTTAAAATTAACTTATTTCAAAAAGAATTGAGCGATATTATGTGGTTTTACATTTAACACTGTTTTCAAAGAATTTTAATGTTGAGCAAGAAGACAAAATACTTTTTTCGCTATTGATAGATTACTAAGATTTTTATGTCTTTTGAAAATGCCATTAAATCTCTCGATACTTTGAGCAATTACTAAAAGAACAAAAGAAGCCATTTTTATGGTATAAATTAGTTCTTCAACATAAGCAAAATTTCATTATTAAAAAAAGGAATCCCTGGAAAACTTGGATTTTTAAGAATTACATTGATGGATAGGAAAATCTGTGATTGTCTTCTATCAAAAAATAACAAATATCATTGCGAAACAGGGTTTTTGAAAAACTTTTTCATTTTCTACAAATTATGATTTTTTCATATCGATTGCCACTTGAAAAATTAACTTAGCAAAGTTTCATTTCATGATACCTTTTGAACATATGTATATCCATTTTTACTATCCATTCTTTTATTTTATAATATTACACTTATGACCTTTTTTCTGTGGCCAGTAATTGTTAAACAGCTTTTATACAGCTAATTTTGCATCCAGCGGGAAATTTAATTATAGTTGATTAAGAATTTATTATACATACACACATATGCATTATATATATAAATTACATTCTGTAACAATAATATTCATATATCTGTTTACACACAGAAATGTAATTATAAATCATATACACCGTTATAAGAACTTTGAAACACAAATGTCAGACAAAATTATAAATTTAAGAAACACTTTCGAAAATTGTACGTATTTAATTACTCTCTTAATTTTTTAAGAAAACATATTTACCATTTGATAATTATGTAAATTATCAATTATCGGGTAATTTTTAAAAATTTTTTGATACATACTATTGTCATTTCATTTAAAAAGTTACATTACTGGATAAACTTCAAAAAATTTGTTCCGTGCTAATTTTTTTTCTTGTTGATAATTGGCGATATCAGTTATAAAAACTTTAAAATCTAATTTTGTATTTTGCTTTTTCATTAATTTTAATTATAAATTTACTTTTTTTTATTTTACACTTTTTTTTGAAATTCTTAATGATTATAATTTTTTTTATATTTACAAGATATGCTCTGTAATCTTAGGTGTGGTAGTGATGACAATCATTTCGAAAAAGACTTAGGATGGGATATGGATATTGCAGTAATTTTAGTATAATATCATATAATTTAATATAGTATATATTCTTTGGGATATTCTTAAAATTGAGGTAATTTACAATGTAATGAATTTTAAGAGGTTTAGTTAGAATTATGATATTCTTAGATAAGTTTCTTTCTTTTTTTTTATTGCAATTTATGAAATGTTTTTAAGTCCAATTGATTTTGAAGTTAACCATTTTGCTTAAAGTAATTTGCTGAGTAGAATGACTTCGAACCAAAAGATAATTTTTCAAAGTCAGACACAGTATTTTAAATTATTTTGTTTCCATTTTTGGCATATTTTTGTCGTCTTTCTTATGATTCCTTATAATATTTAGATATTTTTTGCTAGCTTTTGACAGGTAGTCATATTATTGTGACTAGACTGTGTATTTTTAATCGTATTTTTGCATCGATTTACAATCAAAATAACATTTAAAACTGAAAAAAAAAATATTTTTAAACTATTTTCAAGTTATTTATGAATAATGAAAAAATAAACGAGGGGAAAAAACCAGAAATATCTTTTAATTCAAAACGTGATATCTTAAAAATTTCATGTCTTTTTTTGCAATTTATTAATTGAATTTTCTTACCAAAAACAGAATTTGACAGGATTTGAGCTATTGATTATCTTTTATTACATCTATCATCAAAATATCTGTTAACATACGAGTAAGCCGATTTAGTCGTCATGACTTTCAACCTCATTCCTCTTAGCAGAAATGCGGGGTAATTGAAAATTAAGTGAATTTTTTTCTTCTTCTCATACATTAACTTTAGGAACGTATATTTCTTAAAATTCCAGAAAAAACTTAAATTGAACTTTCCGAAACATAAATATAAACATTTAAAATAATTTAACTTAAACTTTATGAAAACAATTGGAATGCGCTCTCGCATGCATTTCCGTTTAATTATCCTCTGGGGATACTACAATGTTTGATGTGAGAATTGCGCTAAATGAAAAAACCGTAATATATATAAATGAGCCTTACTGTATTAGAAGAAGTGTAGTGAAGAGAAGACAGAAAAGAATACGGATGAAATCATAGGAACACTATAAAAGTTTAAGCGCAGAAAGATGAGCAAAGCTCGTATACTTGACACGTATCCTGTGGTTATAACTCTACTTGCATTATACCTATTTATTAGAAGTGTACTGTTTACAGATCCAAACACAGTAAATATCTTTATTTTATATTTAGTTGGGAAGTGTTAAGTTAACCGCACCACATATATTTATTTTGATTATTCAAAGCTTGAATAAACTGATTAAGGGAGTCACTTCACTTAGTTTTTTCCGCATACAGGGTGTTTCGAAACTTATGGGCAAAAATTTAAGGGATGATAGAAAACATCTAATCAAACAATTTTCACCAAACAGTACAAGGAAAGCAAGAGGTGAACCGCTAGACGGTGCTGTAATGGAAAGCATAAATCGCGAGTTTTCTTACACATCATCCTTTCTACCGTGGATTTCAGGCGACTGTGGCCTTTTCCTGATTACTGTACGTCGGCTTGCCTCCTGAATTCCACGGGAGAAATGAGGATATGAAAGAAAACTCGCACTTCATGATTTGCCTTACAGCGCCATCTAGCGGTTCACAGCTTATTCTCCGCCTATGCACTGTCCAGTGAATATTGCTTGTTTAGATGTTTTCTTTCACCCCTTAAATTTCTGCCCTTGAATTTAGTATTCAAGGTATTATTAGTATTAACTCTGTATTCGTAATGTTAGAAATGATCTAATTAAAAGAGCATTTTTTTTTAAAAAAATTGACTGGTCATATAGTAATCTATTTTTTTTTTTGCTTACATTTATTGCATCGTTATTGTTATTTTAATAAAATACTCTTATTTTGACCAAAAAAAAAAATTTATTCCAAAAATTCGTGTGTTAAAATGTAACCTTATCTTCATCGTTTTAAAACTTTTACCATGTTATTCCTTTAATGAAAATTAAAAAAAATATCAAAATTAAAAAAAAATTTATTTCTTTAAAACAATAATTATGCAGTAAATGCCCACAAAACAATAAGTGACAATACATTCAATCAGTTTTCTTAAATTTGGTAATTTTAAACATTATGGATATAGGGAAATACTGTGATAAATGATTGCTTATATATTTTGGGTGATCTTATTGAGTAATTATGTCTAATACTCTTAGGCTGCGGTCGCCTGGTGGCCATAATCGTGGACTCGCGGCTGGTGGTTTTTGTCGAGTCGTGAGTTCGAGTCTTGAGGCCACAAAAGATCTGTCGTGTACCGGGGCCGATGCTTGTTAAACAGTCGAGGCTCAAAGTCCTCCTGTTTGCGCGATGTGGAGTTAGGAGAGAGGGATGCCAGCTCAGGTATTGTCCTCGTCTCTTGACCAAGGTTCAAAATTGCAACGTCCATCGCCAACAGCCCTCATGTTGCTTCATGTTTGACGTTAATAAAACCAATCAATTAATGAATAACACTCCTAACGACGCTAATTCGTCACAACGTATGTGATTGTTTATTAAAGCCACACTAAGAAGTAACACGAAGGCTTTCAGCAACGGTCCTCGCAATTTTGAACCATTGGCAGGTGACGAAAGGGACAGCTGTGCTGGTATTCTTCCTTTCTGACTTTCATAATCTCATAATGAGAAAATTTTGAGCCCTGGTGTATTTAACATGTACCAGTCTTGCTCCAGGACAGATTTTTAGTGGCTACAATAATTGACTGTCCCGACAGCATCGCCGGCCTCGATTTTCCTCAGAGGCTAAACTTCCTTAGTTAAATAAGGGCATCATGACCATGGAGTGACTTTTCCTACCCATGGGACATAGTGTTTTAGGTAATCACAGGATACTCTAGCGATTCTTCTTTATTTTCGACCTTCCTTCTTATATCAACCAATTTTTTTCTTTTCTAACGTCTAAGTCATGGATACGCATTGTTTGTTATCGTAATGCCAGATCTGGCTCTTGTTGCAATAAATCTCTACTTTCCCATTTTCAAGCCGGGACCATGATCACTAGGCTACCGCGGCCGCTTGAATGTGTGTGATAATGATCGATCAGCTCTTTTGCAACCTCGTACAAATATGCGTTCTGACTTGGTTGCAAAATTGAGCCAATATATTTATTTTGGGACAGTTTTATGATTACAGAACTGTCTTTACAACTCATCCTATATCTAAATGACGTTATAAGTTGTAATTTCTTGACAAAGACACTTGATAAGGCGTTATTGCAGCGCCTCCGGAATAAAAAAAAAAGAAAGATAACATTGAAATTGTTGTTCAGCAAATCAAGATATGTCTGTTTTACAACAGTTTAAGGGTCTACAATTTGCAATAATTCCCGTTAAACGGAAGCGAATTTCCCTTTCAAAATTCGAAAGGGTTAAAACAGCTTTTAACATTTCGCTTTGCCATAATAGGATGAGTTATTTGTTCTCCTGTTCATCCTGAAGCTTATTTGCTTCTTTTGGAAAAATAATTACTTTGTTGACTCCGACCGTTGCCAGATCCAACCATTCATATTTCCGTTACAATATTGCAAAACGTCATCCATTGTTCCCAGGAGTCGTTAATCCTGACAGGTAGAAATATAAAGAAAACGAGATTTTCCCTCCGTTTTGAGAACAGCTGAGAAAAATTCCTGCTGCATTCTTGATCTTTTTAAGCCTTCTGCCGTGGAATCGCCCCGGGCTGCGAGTTCGGTGCGTTCCGTAATGTAATCAGGACGTCGAACAAATAGTCATCCATTATGGATGGCGACTGATTAAAAATTTAAAGAAAAAATTTCACCAGAGTTCTCTCGGAACGAGTGGGAGGAGAGGAAGGGAGAAAAATAGAAGAAATGTTTTAAAGGAGAAAAGAAAAGAAGGCGTTCGATTCGGGAATGGACCGGGAAAGGACTCGGGAAAAACTGAAAATTTCCTTCAGGCAAACATTCCAAAAGTCCTCGACGAAATCTTCTTAAGGAGCTAGGTAAAACGACAACTTAGGTTTATAGGAAAGGATAATAAAAAAATGAATAAAAATATCATAAAATACATAATAAATAAAAAGTTGCGCGTGGATGAAAAAATAAAAAAAATATAAGAAAAAGTGAAGGGTGCACATATACAGTAAATGACATAAAGGAACTGAAATGGAATGAATGGAAGAAAGCGCGGGAAAATGTTGGAGGGAAGAAAAAAAAAAAGAACTCGCATAATCCACGTCGCCTACTTTACATTTTGTTCTTAGCATTCTAGCACAGCCCAAGACCCTTTTCTTAAGATGTTCCTCCTGCATAAAAGCGTCTTAAGCAAATGAAGTAAATCGGAGTAAAAAGCAGAAGTAGATGAGGGAGGGAAAAAAAAGGAATAAAGAAATTTAGGAAAACGGGAGTGGGTGTTTCAAGTTGGAGAAGATTTGTTCCCCATTATAAAGACGCCATTGCAGCCTTGGGGCAACAACGTACGTTCAGAGCAGCGACGATTTAAATGCGTTACGGCAAAGCAAGCAGACGACATTTTCTTCCCCTTTTCAAAACTTCTACTTCTCCTTTTTACAAAAATTCTTTTTCATTCATTTTTTTTCATCCCATTCTTTACGTGAGTTCTTTTATTATTCGAATCTGGTTTGTTTGCCCTGGCAAAACGTTTCTTTAAATTTGATCCACACAAGTTGTCGGCGAAAAAGTTTTATCGAAGGTTATTAATTATTCGCAAAGAAAATGGCCGAAAGTCAACAAAAATTCGAATCTCGGAGTTTTTAAAATGTTTACGGTTGTGAACGAGTGGCAACGCTTGGTGATGCAGACGAGATTAAATATGTATTCAGGAAAATTTTTCTTCTTTCCCCCTCTTCTTGTTCTTTATATAAAATACGATTTCTCGTTTCTTGCCGACGTTTTTCATAAATTTAAATACCGCAATCAAAGCTTTTAATGTTTTATGTAATTAACCAGAAACTCGGTTCCTTTAATTATAATGAAAACTAGCATTTTTTGTGTGGTTCCTTTAAGTTTTTGTTGTTTTTTTATAGCATGAAAGTTCTTGATGAATAAAGCAACAACTTTGTGTTTTAAGTCAATAAAAATCAATAAAATAGCAAGAAACGATCTGCATTTTTAAATACTTAAGAATGATTGAATCTAAAAAGTATTTTTTTCGCGTTTTTAATTATCAATTAAGATTAAAACCCCTCCAGCAAATTCAATGAAACATTTTTTTTTCTCACAGGAACGAAAAATTTTAATAACAATTTTTTAAAATTCCTTATTATACTTGAGGGTTCTCTAATTATTTCTTCTTATTATTTATCATTTGCAACTTTATTCGTTAATTAACATCGGTTTTAAATTAACAATTTTAATTACTAAGAAAAACAACATAATAAATTTTATCAGTTGTAAGGTAACTACTTCTGATACATATTTTTAAGATACACACAGTGTTAAAAAAATAATTATAATAATAACAAGGTTTTTCCTTCTTATTTATCTCATATGAACTAATCTAAGCCTTTTTGAACATTTATTTCTTATAATACCTCAAAAGATATAGATGTATTATTTAAAAAAGGGATACTTAAAATTATTAAGGAAAGGAAAAATCAATTTACGTATTTCTAAAAATAAAGGGAGAAACATTAGTATCATAAATATACTATAGTATTTAAAAAAAGTTCTATGCAAAGTTTTGTAAAGAACAGATTTAGCTACCCAAGGTGCGTTTTTTTTATGATTATTAAATCACTCAATTAAATATAAGAATTAAAGTAAGCGATAAAGTATCGAGAAACGGACAACCGTAAACTTTTCCGATATTAAAATTAAAGGAAACCATAGATTGCTACACTGAATATATTTAAGCTAAATGTAACTAAATTAAAGCAAACAATAAATTATTAAATTGAATATTATGTCAGCTACATGTAATTAAAATTAAAGCAAATGACAAATAATTAAGTTAAATGTAATTAAAATTGAAGCAAACGATAAAAAATTGAAAAAGTGATCTGGTACGCCAAAACGCTCCTTTTAAAACAATAACCCCTTGAGTACTAATGATAAATATTAGAAATATATATATGTGATACATTTTTCAAGTATATTTACCTCTTCTTACGCATACTATCAGCACCTACGTTTGCATATTTATTTTTGGACACAAGCAATTCGAAAATTTATGATCGAAATACGAGTCAATTTTTTGGGTTTTTGATTCTTAACGAAACAATATATTTTGTCATTATAATACAGAAAGATTTAAAAATTAAAAACTCTCATGATGGATGAAATTTTCAGTTTCTGAGGAAAAAAAATTATGTTTTGACAGTTTCGCAGAAAGAAAAATGAACCTTCGGATTAAAAATTAATGCTTTTTCAAATCAAACATGTACGAGAAGATAAAGTTAAAGTTTTAATTATTACTAAAATAATTGAGATAAACTTCATACTGCATTTTTATTAATTCTTACTTAGGAGACACGGTGTTGTAAATTACAGTTCTTAATGCAGATTTGTTTGGTTTCAAGAAGTCGCAGTTTGAAGTAACCCTCAGAATGAAAAAGATACAGTTCAATCTGCTGAGTTCTACAGAAGAAGAAAGTCCACATAAGAGAATTCATTCTCCGAGTTCTATTATGACGACCTTCGAAAGGTCAAGAAGCGACGGGAGAAATATATAACTCTGGATGGTGACTATGTAGTGAAAAATTAAGAATATGAAATAAAAATTAAATTTCTATCTCAATTATTTTCAGCAATTATTAGAACTTTACGATACTGGGGACTACTTCAATCTACGGCTTTCTGAAACCAAACAAATCAACATGAATAGCTGTAATTTACAACATATGTACATAAGTATAAATTAATACGCAGAATACATTTTTTAAATCCAGATTTCTGGATTACTTCTTATAACTAAGACTACGATAATTCCTCGTACTTATCATTGACGATAGTTTGACGACGATACGATGCATGGAAAAAACTTTTTTATATGCTTATTCTGACAGAATCGTAGAAAGAATTGCAAAAAATTTCTTATAAAATGCCTCGAAAACCATGAAATGCTTAAAAGCCGTTTAAAATTATTTCAACGCCTAATATAATAAACTTTATAAATTAATAGTTACAGTTACAGATTAAGGTTGGAGCTATTCGTAATATGTCATAAGATGGACCAAATTCTCCCATCTTTGGACACAGGTAGAAGTCGGCGCGTACAACTTTCATTCAGCGATGAATTTGAATAAGTTTCCAACCCTCAGTTATCAGAAACTCAATGACACCTCGCAACTTCTACTTCATCTCCGATAGTAATTCAATCTCACACTCAATTGCCAAATGCTCTTTTTTATTTCTTGTTAGAACATAATCCGTAAACTTCTAAAAAACTATTGAAAAGACAGGATAATACATTCTGCAGTTGATAACCTTTATACTTAAGTATTCTACCGTAATAATTTTGGTTTGGCCGGCATTTGCTACCAAATAAAAATTTGTTTGTGGTCGCGTCGTGTTGTTATTGTCAACAAGATCTGTATTCATCAATATATATTAGAAACCAATCAACAATTAAAAAGAATGGTTTGCTTTGCTTTGAAGCTGGTTTGCTGAATGTTTGCTGTGAAGCAAGAGGGACCAGCCGTGATATATATATATATATATATATAAAATACAGCTATTTGGAGGCTGGCGACTCCAAACGGGTTGCAAAGCGCAATGTTTAGGTCGCAACAATTTAATTTAGATACATGAATTTAAAGAGACAATAGTCGCAATTCATTCGATATATATATATATATATATATATGTATGTATATAGTATATATATAGTATATTACATTTAAATATATATAGTTTATTACATTTTCGGTGCAGCTTATAAAATCATAATACTGGCAAAGTTGAGATGTAAATTCCATTTGCATTTTCAAAAAATACCACTTTGCGCACTATAATACATCGCATGTTGCATTGAAATTTCAGCATATTTTGAAATTAAAAAAGGACCACAAACGCACAATATGTAACTTCCTGTGCCATACAGGTGAATACGTCTTGGTGCAGCTATGATTAGTGTGAAAATGCTTTTCTTGAATACTTAGTTGTTTTTATTTATATCTTAAAATAAAATTATTTTTTACTCATTAGCAGCAAAAAGAAAATATTTCATTTTAATTTAATAAAATAATTTTTTATGAAATTAATTAGAATTTAAATTTATTATATTTATTCTTAATTTTTAAATTAAATAAGAAATTAAACATGTTTTTTTCATACACGCTCATAGTTGGAAGGAAGGGTTCGTCCGACATTTTTAAACATGGAAGTGGGAGTGCAAGACTAAAGGTAGTTTAAGAACCACTGCTCTTGAATTTAAAAATCCAGTGTAGTGAGATCGAGAAAAATGTGAGAACTTATTCCAAGTTCTTGAGTTGGGCACCGAGTCAATGCTCTTGTGTTCAAAAATACTTTCCTTAGCACGATCAAGGTAACCCTAGATGCTCGTCTTCATTTGAACAATAGTTTTAGGATTATTGGTGAAAACCGTATCTTTAAGGTATCCCGAGAGTAAAATCTAGAGTTATAAGATCAGGTGAAAGTGAGGATTAATTCCAAGTAAGAGAAGAGGCGTCGAGTCAATTTTTCAGCAATGTTTTCCTGAACACGACTAAGGTTAGCCTTGATGAGAAACAAACTGGGTCTTCCAATTCTTGGAGTACCTTTTGATAGATTCTAGGTAACCGCGATAACTTAGTGGTCATGGTTGAGAACTTGAAACCGGCGTTGTATCTGGCGTGTCGTGGGTATATGCCCTGATGCCACTATATATCCGCCATGTAGAGAGGCACGTTAAATTTGTCGAGGTCCCAAGTCCTTCCGTTGACATGATGTGGAAGTTTGGGGAGCTGGGTACCAAACGTTTCAAAAGGTAACGTTTTTGTCTCTTGACCAAGATTTGAAATTACGAGGTCTTTCGCCAGAAGCCTTCATGTTCCTTCTAAGTACGACGTAAATAATTAATCAACTTACAGACCTTTGTATCACAAAATGTTTAAAAAAGGCCAATATCACAGGCCAAGAAGAAGGCTTTCTGAAATGAAATGATACACATATGCTTTCTGTGTGAGGACAAAGGAACCCTTATTTGCAATATTGGACAATTTTTCACATATTTTTCAGTCATACATTATTCCATGATTAAAATTTCAAGCCTTGATTTTCAGATTCTGAAAAGAAGAACAAAAAAAAAAAAGTTTCAAAAAAGTTTTTCATATTTTAAATTATAAAGTGTCTTTTGGCCCACCCAGTTGATTCGAGCCTTAAAATCCTCTTGCAGCGTGGTCTGGAAGTTTAGAGAGGAGTGTACCAAATCAGATATCATTCTTCAGATGATTCGAAACTAGGGAGACTGTGGCCAATAATTCTTTGCGTAGCTTCAAGAGAAAACGTTATTTTATAATGAACCAAATTACTCCAAGTCTAAGATACAAAAGGAAAACAATAAATTCCTTTATTTTCTACTTGTGAGTGATAGGTGCTGATACCATTAAATGATAATATATCAAAACTAGCATGGAATCGTCATATGTGTGCCAAATAGCGAAACCCCCCGTCATTTCTAGAATTGAAGAGAACACACACACATATATATATACGGAGCATTTGTATCACTGCAAAACAATCCAGACTGTAATAAGAAAAAGAAAAAAATAAATAAAAAAGAGCATTACATCTCTGTTCTATTCGGAGCCCCCTTCCTCCTTCCCTTGAGTCCACATACCTGTATATTTCCGGTGAAAACAAACGAAATAAAAGTTCGTTTCTGCGAGCAAATATTTCGCCAACCTTATCGGTAATCGGAGTTTGTTTGCTTGTTTCCTGCCGAGGATACGGTCATTAGGTAAACAAGTAGGTCCCCGTGATTGGCATCTCGCTCCCTCGGTCGATAGAGTCAATAAGGAAAAAGGATGTTATTTTCCAAGCCACATCTCCTTTTGGTGTTGGGATGGAACGAGGGGGTCGCTATTGAGGAAGCAAGAAACAATACTAATGGAAGAGAGTATATATCTCATTATCACATATTCATTAAATAAAATAAATAATAATAAAAAGAATATATTTTCTTTGAAAAATGCGTTATTTTCAGTATACTAAATTTAATAAAAACATCCGAAGATCAAAACAAAAAGCGTGAAACACTGGAAACAGCACAATAGAGAATCAAATCATAATAAATACAATAAGGAAAAATTCATAGATATTTATTATTTCATTAACTTCACTTTGAAGTTGCATTGACCTCTGATTATATGCTTCAGGTAACTCTAAGCAACCTCCAGGCATCCTAGTAATATATTTTCCTTTTCCGAAGGTTTTACTGTTTTTGGTAAACATGAGTGACGCACCCACAGAAATACCCTAGCACTCCTTCTCTATTTTTAACCCCTCTTTTCAGCCAATTTTTCTCTTTTTCCCCCTATTTTTTTCAAACGTCTAGACTACAGTAACATTTTGTTTGGCGCAGCATTGCCATATCTGGCTCTCACCTCCACTAACCTCTACCATCACATCACAAACTAACTCTAAAAGAGGGAGATAAAAAAGGATGAAACTGAGATAAAAATGAGTTACATTTATAATTGGCTGGAGCGACCGAAATTTCTTATTAATTATCGTAACGTAGACTATTCACGTACCTTCCCATAACTAACATCTGAGTTTACCTTCTGATTTTATATTTAAATTTCCAGCTAATTTCCAATCAAATTAAACGTTTCAATACAAAATACATTAACTCAAGATGTGTCGTAAATGGATGTAAGGCTGTGGTAGCCGAGTGGTCATGGTCGCAAGCTCGCAGCCAGCATTGTTTCTTCGAGTCGTGGGTTCCAGTCCTTAAGCCACTAAAGACCCGCCGTGTAGCAGGGCTAATGTACATTAAATCTGGTAGAAGTCCCAAGTCTTCCTGTCTGAGTGGTGTGGAATTTTGGGGGTTCCAGCAGCTCAGGCGTCGTCTTCGACAGTTGACCAAGGTTTGAAATTACGGATTCGTTGCCAATAAACCTCGTATTGCTTCTAATTTTTGTTAAAGTTGGGTTTTCCGAGCCTAAGAAGTCCCATCAGGTGGTGCTCAAGTAGTCAGAGAGAGAGAGAGAGAGAGAATGTTGACATATACCGCTATCTAAAATGAGACTCATGTAGATTGAATAAAGATTGTGTGTTAAAATTAACAAGTGAAACATCGAAAATAGACGTGAGTTGAATAAGAGCCTTTGGAATGAATCTAGATAGCAAATAAAACCCTCATCCTTTGGTCGTCGAAGGTCTCCAACCCAATTGGGTTGGTAAGAAGAAGTATATTCGATTTATTTAAATAATATATGAGACTCATATTGAGGCAAGCTATCCTCATAGAGAGTAAGATAGAAAATGAACTTTAAGAACCCATAACCTGAATAAAGGAACTTGATTATCATCTGACTTTCTCTTTATTTTAAACTGAGTAATTTAGGAAGTCTAAATTAAACTTAATGAGGACAATAAAAGAAAATAACACACACACACACACAAGCACACACACACACACACACACACACACATATATATATATACATACACACACATATATATTATTATTATTATTATTAAAATAAAGTAATAATAATAATAAAGGGGCATTACAAAAGTTTATCTATTTCTTCTACGAAAGTTTTAATTAAATAAACTATTTCTTCGACAAAAAGGCTAATATTAAGTGCATTTCGGTCTTCCTTAGGATTTAGTAATAATTTAAAAGATGTTTGTAAATAGTCAGTTGCGAAAAAAAAAAAAAAAAAAAAAAAAAAAAAAAAAAAAAAAATTTGGGGAAAAAAGTTTTTCCTTCATTATTTTCCGTGAAAACTTTATAATTTCCTCCCTTTCAGATTCGTTCAGATACGAGATCACATGTTCCGTGGCCAGGTAAAGCCCAGATCGAGTCTCGAGTTCGAGTCCTGATTGCACTAAAGACCGCCGGAGGGGGGG
>BMAW01056700.1:1288789-1301479 GCA_019974015.1 Nephila pilipes
AGACGGTCTTTTCGGTTCGAAATGCGGAAAATTTTCATTGCTTTTTTCTGCCGCAGATGCCTTGGACGTGTGTCATCTTCAGCCTCTCATCTCTCTTGTAACCGTTTAAAACTCTCAAAACACTCAGAGCGTGACAAGCATTCATCGCTGTATATTTCTATTAATATAGAACGTGGCTGTGGTAGCCTAGTTGTCATGATCGTGGACAAGCGGTTGGCGTCACTTTCATCGAATTGTGGGTTCCTGCCGTGATGGCACTAACGATCCGCAGTACAGCAGGACTGATGTATATTAAATCTGTCAGGGTTCCAAATCCTCCTACCTATTACTGTGGTTTGGAAGTTTTGAGAGGAAAGTGCCAGCTTAGGTATTGTACTCGTCACTTGACCGAGGCTCAAAAGTACGAGGTCCATCTCCAATAGCCCTCGTAATATGCAATACAATCAAATGACTTTAATAAAGAAGAAGTTTCATAGGCAGAGTTTCGGAATTTCAGAAGTAATTTCCCGTTAACGCGTTGCTCTTTCAAAAACTTAAATCCCCCCCCACACACAAATGAAAGGTCCGATACGAACGAAGGCCACGGCCCAACTAAGGGGTATACATTTAACTTGGGGACAGGAACGGAAAGAGGAAGCGTCATGGGCCGTTTGTTCTTGACACCTGCGCTGTTTGTATGTAGACCGATCAGCCCGATTAGTTTTCAGGCACACTTTATATGTTTTAATTAGCTTAATAAAGTGTAATCTTCTTTGAGGCTTATATGCAAATAGTGATTGTATTTCCAGTTTAAAACAAAGAAAACTATATTCTTCCTTCGATACTCGTAACCTCAAACCTTTTGTTTTTGCTTTTCTGCAGGTAAATTTTTATTTCATTTAAAACTATTTTTCAAAAAATGCTGCTTTATATTCTTTTACTTTTTACTAATAAATTTTTAATTTTTGTAATGTGAAAAAGCAGCATAAAATAATAAATAAATAAACTATCTTTAGTAATAATCCATTGTATTTCTATTATTCTCTGAAGGAACATGCCTGCGTTTGCAGTTCGGTATATTTGCCACTAAATTGTACGTTTATGAATACAAGCAAAAGAATTTGAATTTGTGCGAGGAAAAGTACTTTTCAGCATAGAACTGAGAAACAAAAACTTTGCGGAAAAAGTTTTTCTTCCAGGAAATTTCTACTCAATAATTGCCATCTAATTTCGTTATCTGCGGATTCAATATCTTCCCTCAAGCCATATCACCCGAAAGATAAACACAAACTTAATGATCTTAATAGAAAGATCAACTTATCCGAGCAAGAGACAGGATATTGCCCAGACCGATGAACACGAAAGTCAGCATTTTTCTTTAGATGGACGCCCCTGTACAGAATCTGTTGTCTTATTCGATAAAGCTAAGGCGTAATCGGTAACCCTGGTGGGTGGGTCAGCTGGCTTCACCCCTTTACTTCCCGTTTGCTTCTAATCCACTTTGGTCAAATTAATTCGATGTCCAATGACCACAATGTACCTCTTTATGTACTGAACTCTTCTGTGGGGGCTCAGCGGTTTGCAGAAATCCTGATGTGATTACGCCCCTGCTCCATCGGTCAGTTCTTTTTCTCTCCCCAGTGGTCAGGGAGGGAAGGAGTCAGTACATCTGGTTCGACTTTTGTTTGTTGGTTTCTGTTTAGGTTCGAAATGATTGACAATCATCGATTGTTTTATCAGACAGTTAACAGAGATGCAAGGCGGGAAATAGTATTCTCTCTTAAATTATTTGAGACTTCAGTAAATTTCCTTTTATGTCATTGCGGTCACAGGTCAGTTAAATGCAAAATAAAAATCTTGTTTTAGTCGAAAACTTTCTATGATGGAAAGATTCACATTCAGGGGTCCACGAATGTCTTGAAATGCCCTGGAATCGCCCTATAGATCCAAATTTCGAATAAAAAAAATTAAATTACCCTCTTTATTTTCTGCCTTATCTTTGTTCGTAAATGTACTCCAGAATAATTTTTATTAAATTTTCAATTAATGCTATAGTATCATTACATTAATTCAAAAATATAATTTGTAAATCATTTTTATATACTAATTACATTGAAGTAGATGAGCATCGTAACGATGTTAACTTTTTTCAGTAATCTGCCATTACAGTAATAAATAGACCTGGGGTTGGAAACGGGATTCTTTCTTGCTTCCCGGTCTGATACAGGGTCGTAAAAGGACTGCTTATGGTTTCTTCTTCTTTACCAGGTTACACTATACGCAAAGATGTTCTTTTTCCTCGATAAATCACAACAGGAAAGTATTTTTAACTTTTGAGTTTCATTTTAGACCATGCTATACATATTTAGGTGACCGCGGTAACTTAGTGATCATGGGCGCGGTTTCGCTGCTGGCAGTATCCGTAGAGTCGCAGGTTCGAACTTTGATACCACTAAAAACCCGCAGTGCAGTCGGGGTTGATAAATCTGTAGGGGCTCAAAGTCCTCCCGTTGACGGGGAGTGGAAGTTAGGAGAGAATGACGAGGTTCGTCGCAAATAGCTTTCATGTTAATTCTAATTTCGCACGCAATGAAAAAAAAACAATCAATCAATAACCCTATCCAGACTTCTACTATACGACAATGGGAGGACTTCGAGCCTCGACAGATTTATCTTCCATCAACTCCACTTAGGGATGGGAATTTCTGTTTTTTTTTTTTTTTTTTTTTTTGTTTTTTTTTTTTTTTTTGGATGAATTGTTCTTATCTGTTCAGAACAATTTTTAAAGTTCTTTAACCTATTCTTTCACTAGTTCTTTACATTCTTGGATTTGTTGGTTGGTTGGTTTTATTAACGTTGCACCAGAAGCAACACGGGGGTTATTGCTGACGGACCTCGTAATTTTGAATCACTGTCAAGTGACGAGGACGACACTTGAGCTGGCACCTCCTCTCCTAACTTCGCCACCACGCCAGTAGAAGGACTTTGGGCCTCGATAGATTTAATGTGCATCAGCCCCGGCTACATGGCGGTTCTTTAGTGGCATCAAGGCCTGAACTTACGTCTCGACGGAAATCGTCGGCCACGAATCTTACATTCCTAGAACTTCGATTCCTCAAAGTTATTCGAATGAATTTAACGCTATACAATTACTATATCTGATGACAGCACAATTGATTTCGATTTTTTTATTAACATCGCACTAGAGGCAACACAATTGCTTTTGTTGACAAACTTCGTAATTTTGAGCTTCGGTCAAGTGATGCGGACGATACCTCAGTTTTCGATCACCTCTTCAAACTTCCATACCACACTAAAAGCAAGACTTTGTACCCCGACAGATTTAACGTGCATTAGGCCCGGCTACAAGATGGATCTTTAGTGGAATGAGAGCTCGAACCCACGAATTTTGCCGCTTAAAGAAAATTTGAATCGGTTGAAATTAGAGGAAAAAAAATCACATTTTGAATTTTGCTTGTCCACTCCGAACTTTGGCGTTTAGTTTCCGGATCATATTCGAGGCACCACGACTCCTCTCCGGTGACGATGGTTTTCAAAAAGTTAGGGTCTTCATCGGCCGCGGCAATCAAATCTTCGAAAGAAGCAATTCGGTGTTCTTTTTGCTCCGTAGTCAGAGTGTGTGGCACAAAGCGCGCACAGAGTTTCTTTTTCTTTAAATCCTCCATCATTATCGTAAAAACAGACCCTACACTCCTGTTTAAAGATTCCGCAATCATTTCTATCGTCATTCGACGGTCTGAGCGCACCAACGCTTGCACTAGCTCGACATTTTCAACAGTCCGACTCGAACGTGGACGACCACACCTCTCATCATCGTCCGTCGCTTCTCTTCCATCTCTAAACCTTGCAAACCACTCAAACACACGCGAACGACTCATAGCCTCGTCACCATGAACAGTTTTAATCATTTCATAGGTTTCTGCGGCCGTTTTACCCAATTTAAAACAAAATTTAATGTTCGTTCTTTGCTCCATTTTTTAACGATGACACGATCACTATGACACACCACACTCGAGTGAACGCTGAGAAGTTGGAACTCATCCAAACGGAATAAGACTTCGCGCATGCGTCGGAGAAGGTTGTTGCTACGCGCTTCATGAATTGCGCAGAGATAGCGCTACCTGTACTGTTTTACTAGCGGCAGTCCTGGAACTTTTTGAATACACTGTGTATAGTGCTCCAAGATCTATTCCCTATACCTCTCAAGAGTTGCAGTACCTCTTTCAAAGACATGGAAGTGTGTGCGGCTATCCAAAATTATGCCTTCCCAGACCATCAAGCCTCCGCTACCGTAATGGTCGATTTCTTAGACATTGGAGGGCAGGTAGTGGGTCTCTGGTACTCTCCATGCAAAAGTACGGTGAAAATCACTGGTTAGGTTGAACCAGGACCATCAGTTCATTCCGGGTCACCCATTGATTCATGCTCCAATCCACATGTTCTGTGAATCTTTTTAAATGGACTCTCCTGTTCTTAGAACTGAGCGGGACGCAAACTGCAGGTCTGCTTCCAAACAGCCCTCTCTCACGAAGTCTTCTGAAAAAAGTCACCCTTGAAACTCGGGTTATTGTGGCTGCATACAACTCATGAAAGACCTGAGAAGTTGTAGCTACCCTGTTACTCCTCGCTGTAATGGACAAGTGGAGATCTTAACTTGCAATCGTGGCTCTTGGACTACCTTGCCCAGGCTTTCTCTCTACGAATCCGGTATCCTTAAACTGTTTCCATTAGTTCGACAAGAAACTGGGCGTTAAATCAGATTCCTTGCAAATCTGGATTTGAGACTGGCCTGCTTCTAGCCTACCCACAATTCCCCACCTCATTCCATCATCTAAACTTTGGTATTTACTCACTTTTATTGTTTGAATTTTAATTGAAACGATAGCTGCAAGAAAACAACAAGAAATTCGGTGGAATGCGCTAGCGAACGAAACGCGGTTTATGGCACTCGCTCTTATATATCCTGTTTTTCGTCCAGTTCCTCCCTCATACACGTATACGCTTACATTTTCGAAGTACAAGATTTTCACCTTTGTTTCGAAACAGTATTTTTACATTTCGTTCAATTATTTTCATGAAATTCTACAAAATATGTAAATTCTCTCAATTTTGAACACCAGTTTGTATATATATATATATATGAGTGTGTTTGTGTATATATATATATATATATATATATATATATATAATGGTGTGCAAAACTTAAGCAACAGGTGGTTTTTTACCATAACTCCTCGAGAAATCATCTGAATGACAAGAAATTCAGAAATGAGAGACTTTATTTTGTATTTACTCTATGACGAAAGCATAGTGGTGCAAAAATGAATACAATGCATATAGTATGGAATGAAACAAAAATAGACTTTATTGAACTCATAGTATCGTTACACATGATTGTCTGTCCAAGGGAAAGAACAATAAGCAGATGTTCCTTAGTATGGCATATGCCCTCCCCTTACTATAATGGTTGTTTCGCACCATCTCTTCATACTCAGCACCAGATTGCCCAACAGTTCTTGAGGTAAGATGGCCTATTCCTCCATCAACATCTTTTTCAATTGTTGGGTGTTCTCCGGAGGATGTAATTGTGCCGCAAGGCGTCTTTCCGTAACATCTCACACATATTAAATGGGATTTAAATCAGGGGAGAATATAGACCAATTAATTCGAGGGATATCTTCACTTTCCACTAGCTGCTGAATATCAGAAGTCCGGTGTGGCCGTGCATTGTCATCCATAAAATTGAAGTCTGGTTCAATAGCACCGCGGAATAGACGAAAATCGGAAAGGATCATCTCCTCACAGTTGTGATCTCTGGTCTCAGAACCTCTGTCGAAAACGTGGAGCTCAGTCAGCACATCCAGCATAATGTTTTCCCAGACGATAACTCCAAGATTACCATACCGGTTTCTTTCCGTAATGTTACTGGGTAGAAAACGGGTCCCGACTTCTCTCCAAATCAACTGGCGTTGAGAATAACTTGTGGTACTGAAACGACTCTCATCCATAAAGAGAACGTGACTGAATTGAGGAGATGCCCAGTTTTTGTGCTCCTTTCACTACTCTAAACAGCGCTGCCTATGGCCAACTTTCAAAGAGATGCAGCGTTCAGGACGGCGGGCAAATAGGCCACCTTTGTGAAGGTATCTAGCCACATTAAATCGAGACACTTGTCGCCCTGATGCTGTACACAGTTGCTGAGGCATGGCGCTTGCTGACTGGTATCGGGCTCTTTTCGTCTCCAGGACGACATATCGGTCATTCACTGCAGTTGCTTTCCTAAAGCGGCCATCACAAACCTTTCTAACAGCTATACCTATAGTTTGGAAGGCTTTCCAAGCGCACCAAACGACACTTTTGTTGATTCCGAACTCTTCAGCTACATTGGTCAAACTACGCCTCTCTTCCAGCTTTTCGATCGTTCTTCCCCGTGTGAAGTCGTCCATGTGATTTATTCTAGCCCTATTTCACGTAAGATTTCACTTGCATTTGTAGCGAATGCCTTTAATTGCGCTTCCATTCTTCCTTTTATTGTAGTCTTGAGCTGCGTGCGTCTACCGCACTCGTTTCGCATACATTCAAGTCGCCTATGACGTTTTGTTCCTGACATTTGCAAACGCATCATCTTTCTGCAGATTGGTGTGTTCATTGTACTGATCGCAATAACCCCTTTTCTGCAATTTTATAGCTGTCTGCGTAAAAATGTACATTGTTGCGCGCACGCACGCAAGAATTTTGATTAATTCCTAAATTTTTAACTTTAAAATTCCATAGACACCTCTATTCTCCAACAATTGCCGTTTTGAGTAAGCTTCTTATCAGAATACCAGCACACATTTCTTTCCAAAAATTTCTCCTCATTCTTCTAAACCAAGTCACTATCACGAAACTCTTCCCTATTAGCTGGTCGCTTAAGTTAAGACCACCCCCCATAGTAAATGCCGCCTGTGGCTTGCAAGCACTCTCATTTACGTTTTTCATATTCTTAATTCCAATTACACCTTTTTCAACAGTAATAAAATAATCCTTATATCTTAAAGTACTTTTTTTTCTTTTTAAATATCACCATTTTTTAAATATTGATTACTGAAATATGCAGTTCCAAGCAATTGAAGTAGAAATTAATTTTCCAAAGATACATCAGTTATGGAGATTAAGAGTCGCGAGGCTGAGGTGTTACAGCCAAACTCGTCAACCTATAATATCATTCGAAGGGAGTTTCAAAAGTACTTGTAAATGAAGACAGATGGCATCATAAAGGTAAATTGTTGTTAATATTGGGTTTGTCCTCTGTTAAGCGGAGCTGAAACAAATTTGAAATTAATTCATAAGTTGGTTTTGATTTGGAAGTCATTTACTGTCAAATCAAAATTTGATTGCTGACGCGTCGAGCTGTCACCATAATTGAGACCTGACATTGTCATTATATACCGGAAACCAAGCAACTATCAGAAAAATAGGTTGCTTTTGGTTAGCGAGGAGGGTCTCATCGGCCGAAAAAGTTTAGATGAAGCATTTTTGAAATGTAAAGGCGTCGTCACGAATGCGAGTAATTGAGACTTTGATAGCTGAATAGTGAGTCACAATGCTGGCTAAAAATAAACCATTTTCGATGCTACGAGCGTAATCTCTTGGATTTTCTAAGGACTTATTGAACGACCCTCGTAATCAATCTCAAGCTTTCTTTAATTTCCCCATCTGTTAAGCTCATTATTTTAAGTTATCTGATGTGGAGACCTATTTTTGCAAAACTTCTCAAACTGAGAGCTTTGTAAGTTAATTATTTGAATCAAATACTATTTAATTGTTAGTCTATATAGTTGGAAGTGTATGAATTTTGGAATCCTTGAAGTACTAGAGTTAGATAACTGAATGAAGATAAGTTAAAGCTCATATATATATATATATATATATATATATATATATATGATAGGGAAGATAAAATGATTTAATTTTATTGAAATACAATGTAATCTATTATTACATCATTTTCGTAGTTAAATATTCCAATACTTGAATTATCTTGAGTAGAATTAAAGATAAAGTAAAGCGTATCATCTTATTTTTGCAAGGAATTTTTCTAAAAGGTTTAAATAATGAAATTGGCTTGAGAATTAAGATTGAAGTTAGTGATTTATTTGATTGAGAAGATGATGCATTATTTGTAAGAATAATCCCTTTATATTTGCAAAATTGGATTTTGGAATTATCCGCCTAAAAACTATTAAGAAAGTGGTCGTTGTGTATTCGGGTAGAAATATTAATATTTAATTATTTAAATATATTTTATTCCTGATTCCAAGTTTTATGGTATTAATTTTCTCTAATCTTGTTAATTAGCTTGAAAATAAAAGCCAAACAGGAACGCCGTTTACTTAAACCGTTATATCTAAGAGAACGCTTTCGTTTTCTTTATGAGTAGAAGAGAATAAATCTCGGGCTGTTTAACTTTTATCTGTTTTCACTAAGCGTTTTCGAAGTTTGAATATAGTTTATCTTCTAAGTTAATTAAAAAGTTACGTGACTTCGGTAATCCAATTGATTTTGGAATGAGAAAGACGAGAGAAACTACTCTATTGAGAAAAAAAAGGAATTGTATCTGGATATTCTAGAGAGAAATAAAAAAGTTCAAGACACTTATTTGAGAGATTAAATAAGTAAATAGGTTTAGATAACCTCTCTTTAATAAATAGGCTTAAATGTGCTGCATGATTTAATGATTAAAAGCAAAATATTTTGAAATGTATTTAAACTCTATTTTCTAGTTTTTTAGTGTTATCTCTCAAAACTGATGC
Organism: Nephila pilipes; assembly: GCA_019974015.1. Lineage (NCBI taxonomy): Eukaryota > Metazoa > Arthropoda > Arachnida > Araneae > Nephilidae > Nephila > Nephila pilipes. The sequence goes on from BMAW01056700.1 coordinate 1,297,585, forward strand.
AATTATAGAGAAAGAGATTAAAAGAATTCATAATTGTTGCATAAAAGGGCAATGCAATCAATTATCGGGAGAGAAAAGTCGTGTTTGGTTTGAGTTAATTTTCTGAATGTGTGCACCTATTCCTTCATTTATGAGGTAGATACGTCCTTCGAAAAATCATGCGAACTGAAACCACGTGAAAAGATGTATTGAATTTATAAAAATGGGAAGATATGTTCAACTGTATGTAGACTATAAACTCTGTAAATCGATCTTATGAAGATGAAGGAAAATTGAAGATAGGTTCATTATACTAAAAAAATCTGTTCTTTGTATAGTTTTGCAAATAACATATTTATCCACCCAAGGTGAACTTTTTTATAATTATTATTAAATTTCTCAATTAAATATATAAGAATTAAAATAAACGATGAAATATCGAAAAATGGACAGTAGTAAACTTTCCGATGTTAGAATTAAAGGAAACTATAAATTATTAAATTGAATATTATATCAGCTAAATGTAATTAAAATTAAAGCAAACGATAAACTATTAAAGTGAATATAATTAAGCTAAATGTAAACAAAACTGAAGCAAACGATAAAAAAAATTGAAAAGTGATCCACCTAAAACACTATCCCCTTGGGTGTCTAAAAAATGGCTGCCTCACAGGTGTCTTAAAATTCTGCATTATGTTATTTATTTTCAGTCATATCTTGATTTCAGTTTACATACGATTTAAGGTAATACATAAATCGATAAGTGAATAAAATAATAAATTTTTGTATTTATTTCACTTCAATCCAATAAACAAATTAGGGTAAATTTACTACGACATATTTTTTGAGTTCATTTGTGGTGAAAGCAGGTATCAGACATATATTGCATATATTTTATTTCAATCCAATAAAAAATTCAGGAGAAATTTATTATGACGTATTTTTGAAAATTAAATTCGTTACTGGTGAAAGCAGACATCAAAAACATACGCAAAAACTAGATAAATTTTTGGAAAGTGGTCAGGTCTGACATTTTTAGATTAACTAAAATAATAGCTCCTTGGGTGTCTAATAAACATGTAAAACGAAATAAGGGTCCCTCAAAAAATGGAGACTGGTTCATTAGTTTTTACAAGCAATTAAATACTTATACATTTTCAATTTGCTTTTGAAAATAACGAACATAGTTACAAATTAATAATTTTCCTCACAAATAAAAACATTGAAAACATAAAATTTTTGTGGTTTTCTAACTGTTGCTTCGTTCATTCCATATTCTTTTGCAAAGAATATTGAACCTTGTCCAGATTTTAGCACGTCTAAAGTTTCAGTTTTCTTTTTCAAATTGATTGTTTGACTTTGCTATTGAAAATATTTTCTTTTTGGGAATCGTTGCATACGCAAAAGCATTTAAAAAGAAAGACATCGCTCGTGTCATAGTTCATGCCTATTAACGTCATACGATCGAGGTTCAAAATTGATAGATTCGTTGCCAATATCCCTCATGCTGTTCTAAGTGCAACTTTAATAATCAGTCGATCGATCCGTCCTTCCATTAGTCAATCATTATCTTTTGCCAGATTATACATCGAACCAATAATGCAACACCGGAGCACCTAGAAATACTTGTAACAATAGCGGAGCCAGACATTTCGTATAAATGTAAATACTAAGTTAATACGATACTCATTAAATTTATAGTGGGAGCGGTAGTCTAGTGTGTGTGTGTGGTCATGGTTGTGGACTCACGTGAATAAGGCAGCGGACTCGTGGCCGGCGGTTTTCGTCAAGTCGTGGTTTTGAGACCTGATGCCTCTAAGATCCACCGTGTAGTGAGGATGAAGTAAGTTAAAATTGGTAGAGACTCCAAGTCCTCCCATAGACGTGATGTTTAAATTTAAAGAGGGAAGTGCCAGCTCAAGTGTCGTCAACGTCAATCAACGGAAGTTCAAAATTACGAGGTCTGTCGCCAATACCCCACTAGTTGCTTTTCTGAGTGATATATTTCTTTTCAATTCCACGGGTACCCTAGCGATCTTTCTCTATTTTCGACCCTCCTTCTTGTCAACCAATTTTTGTCATTTTTTTCCAATTTTTTCACATCTAGACCTCAGTTACATCTTGTTTAGCTCAGCCTAGCCACATCTGGCTCTTGCGCCAATAACATTCGCTTTCACTCACTCTTTCGGAATTAATAATCGAAACTTTGAAAGTTTGAATCGGTATTTAAATAGCAAGTTCCTGGATTTTTTACGCAGCTACTCACTTTTTGGCTAAAATTTTTGCGTAACCAAATAGTGCATAAACTTTTTGGTTACGCAAAAACCATACACCATACATTTTTTGCTGCTACTGTTTGCTTTTCCATCATTTCTACCATGGCCACGGTAGCTTAGTGGTCAAGGTCGTAGAATCACATTTCGCATTGTTTTTTGTCGCGTCGGGATTTCAAGCTCTGGGAACATTAAAGATTTCGTATTGAGGGGTTGATTCATGCTAAATCTTGTCTAAGTCCCGAGTCCTTCCGTAAGCATGATATGGAAATTTAGAAAGGGAGGTGCAAGCTCTGATGTCGTCCTCCTCACTTATCCATGTTTCAAAATGTCGACAATAGTTCTTGCGTTGTTTCTCGGTGTGACGTTAATAAAATAATCATTTCAATCATCTCCCTCAGCTTTTCAATCATACTAAATACATAGTACGAAACCTCTATTTGATTTGAAACCGAATTCAAGCATTAACGAAAAACGGTGTTAAAAACTATTCACCATCCACACACAATTATTTAAATAAATCCTGAGTAAATGAACATATTTTAAGAACGTATTATAATGAATTGGCGTTGTTATTAATATTAAGAGACTCACTGAACAATTATCAGTTCCAAAATTGTTCAGTCAGTTTATTAGACAATGAACTATCAAAATAAGATATAATAACATGTTACGTATTGCTGTTCAATTTTAGAAAAGTAGAATGATCAAAATCAACATTTATTAGGGCAGGTAATTGCATACGCTATACACTCAAGAAAAAAATTGTTTCAAATTTCTAATACATTTTTATTTTCAATATAAAGCATTCTAAAGTACAATACCGTTATACCAAAAATAAATTATTAGTATGTAAGATACTCAAAATAAAACAGACGATTCTGCAAAGAAATCAATTTTAATCAAAGATTAAAAGCCTAGGAGGAATAAGTTATTAAAGTGATAATAATATTATGTCTGAATGTTAAAATAAAAGCAGAGATTAATAGTGAATTGAATACATTCTTAACAATGTAAAATACCATAAGCAAAATTAATGTAATTATTATAGTCGAATGTAGTATACTGTCGATCTTTGAACCTTCCACATAAATCCTTTATTCATGTCCATGCATTTTGTTGACATTTTCTCAAAACAACTTGTTAGTAGAGTTAATAAATTTCAATGCATATGACACACAATACACACAACACACACACACACACACACACACACACACACACTACACACACACACACACACACATGTATCACACACACACACACACACACACACCACACACACACATACACACACAAATCATTACACACATTACACACACACACACTACACACACACACTACTGCCACACCCACCACACACACACACACACACACACATGGATACTGTATGAAAAGTATAATTTAAGAAAATATTCTTCTTTCAGAAGGTCTAGTCTTGAATTAAGCTGTACCTAGAAGCAGTATTAGGACTACCAAAATATATTGTAATTTAAACCATAATCAAATGACGATCAATAACACTTCTTAACTGGCATTCCTCAGAACTCTTAAATTTTGAATTTTTGAAATATATTATATGAGAGTATATATATATATATATATATATTAGAACCTGTATCCTGCACCATTTTGTTCTCAGA
>BMAW01056700.1:1321640-1335531 GCA_019974015.1 Nephila pilipes
AAAAAAATTTTATACAAGTTTTTTAGTCTCTAGCAAGAACTGGTTTGATAAATATAAAGCATATCAATAATTCCATTTCTTTATGACAAGAAAAAAAATTCATTATTTAACCCTTTTTTTAGTTCTTGCTTATCATAATATTGTTACCCAACGTAATTAATAAAATAATTATTCAGATCCTCCAAAACGGAAACAAATACGAAACATTAGAGGGGTTATTAAGCCAAATTTCATATAAAAAATGGACAGATGCCTTATTGTAATTACAGTAAAACGGCAAGATCTAGATTTTTTTTTTCATCTCTTCGGTTGAAAGTGCTGAATAAGTAAGTATAAATGAGAAACTCACATAAAGCATTTGTTAGAGGAAGATGGTAGGAAAAAAAAATGTAAGAAAAACTGTTAGAAAAACCCAGCATCAGTATTTACATCACATAAAAAATATCTCCATCATTTGTTTACCGAATATATTACAAAAAAATCCTTCCAAACGTGCTACGGTAGCAACAAATCAAACCCAATTGAAGTCGCGAACAGAAAAAGATACGCTTATCTTAAGTTATTTTCATCCATTCACCGTTTTTCACATCAATTTTTGTTTTTGTTTTCTTACCTTGTTTGTAACGGATAATTTAATTTATTTTGAAAAGAAGCAAATAGTATTAAGATAAAAGGGAATTAAAAACAAAGAAAGCGTATTCGTTCAAATTCAGTTTTTATCGGATTGAGCCATTTTTTTCTCCTCTTTTTTTCAATCCGTTCTTTTTTTAAGTATTCGAAAGTGTAATTATTGAAAGATACACGGATTTTCTCCTTTTTTTTTTTTGAAAAAAAAAATGTTCGAAATGAATATTTTCAAATATTCATAAACGGCAGTTGAAGGTTTTAAATGATGAAATAGAATTGGAACATATTTTTTCCCTTGAATAAATTTAATCAAGAATAAAAAAAAATATACCAGTGTTGTCTTTATTTAGCATTAGTAAGGTAAATTAATCGAGTCGCTAGCTGGTCTTTTGAAATTTATGAAATTCCGAAATCTAGTTTAGCCGAATGACATTTTAAGGAATACATTTTATTACTTTTTTGTGTCTCAGAATTCCTTCCTGATATTTCCGAGTCACGTATATGAAAAAAAGAATCAATTGAATTTTGTGTTCTATTTTTATTCCTTACAATTTAATCGTTTTAAAGTAACCGAGATGTTTCTGACAAGGAAAAATGAGCTTATTTTACGCAGAGCTTAAGTAATCTGCACTTTGTTTAAAATTAAAATCAATGCAAGTCTTATTTTAAAATTAAGATATTGAGATATATTTGTGGGTTTATGCAAAAAAAAAAAAAAAAAACCCCACCTTATTTAAACATAAATCATTATGCATGTGTAATTAATGATCAATATATCTCTGTGTATTTATATTTATTAAACGTGCACTTATTATTTAATTCCTACTATTAGTTCACACACTCTCTCTATATATTTATATATCTTGTTTAAATTTTCAATAGTTAATAAAATACGTTTTATTCATCCCCTCAAGTTCAAATACATTTTTTTTAAACTTGTAGTGGATGACACTTAGTGTTAATACAGTTTTTTCAAACATTAATTCATTTAATTAAATTTAATTGGTGAAAATGCAGTTTAGCCCAACCACATGGCGGGATTTCAAAAATTGCCAAACTTGGCGATTTCTTTTGGCTGAACGTTAAGTCCACGAAGCGGACCAGAGTAGCCACATTTGCTAAGATACGGCCAAATAATTCCTGTCACCAAGGGTGGATGGGCTAAACTGTATTCGAATCATTTAATTTACCGGATGAATTAAGAAACAAGCCAATGCTTCTACTATGTCATTTGTCTTGCAATAGCAAAATTGGTAGAGCGTCGTCGTAAAATCTTTATGCCTTCAAATCGAATCTTGTCGAAGCATAATTTTTTTATTTGATTTTTAAATAATTAATTTAGTTTTATATAGGAGAAAAAAATTTCTCTTATATAAGATATTTATCATGATATAAATTTAGGAATAAATACTGTCAGTGACGAAGTGTGTAGATCGCTGTTAAAAATTTCTTTTCCCACTTAATATTGTGATTCAGTCATATGTATATACATATTTATATTAATTGTAATTATTTAATAAAAAGTAACTAAAATAAAAATTTTCTTTGTTGATCTAAGTAGGAATTGACTTAAATTTCTTTTAAATTACTTGTTTTCAGGTATATCTTGCATAAAATCCACTACATTAAAAACTTTAAAAATTTAGAGAGTATTTATAAGCATAATATTCTATACGTTTTTGAGCGTAATTACAATTTTGAAAATTCAGTTTCACCAAATTAAAAAAATTTAGATTCAAATTTCCCTTAATTCTTATACAAATAATATACAATATCAAAGATTTTTGTGTTGCGTTTAAAATTACGTTCAAAGTATAGGAAATGAATAAATTTCACTCCAAAATATTAAGATTGAGTAGATTTTGAAGATAATGTACCAGAATCCTAAAAACTACGTTTAGAGATGAATACAAACCTAGATATTTTACTCTATGGCGTGGCATGTGTTTAAAATTTTAAAATTAAATTTTCGAACATTTTAATTATCAAATGCTCATAAATAATACATCTGCGGAATCAGCGAAGAGCTCTCGAACGGAAGTGGATACTTTAGCTGACTGGTTATAGCATCGAGCACGTGACTGGAGATGTTACAGTCGAGCCATGAGTTCGAATCCTAATTCCACAGAGTGAGATATTGCTTATTAAAGTCGCAATGAGTAGCAACAAAGAAGGGGGGGGGTACTGTGGACGAACCACGTAATTTGGAGCCTTGATCAGGTAACGAGGACATCACACCTTAGCCCTCCCTGAACAAACTTTCACACTTTTTACAAACTTTGGGATCTAGACTCAATTTAATGTACATCAGCCTGGCTACATGGCACCAGGGTCTTAGTAGCATACGGTTCTAACCCATGGCTCGTTGAAAACAACTCCGGCCGTAAGTCCACGGTCATAACCACTAGGCTACTGAGGCCAATTAATTCCATTGACCAAGGGCTTATACATGTTAAATATGTAAGGGCTGACCGGCCTCATTTTTGCATGATGGAGAAGTTTGGAGATTAGGGTACTAACTCAGGTGCCGTCCTTGTCATTTGATAGAGGTTAAAAATTACGAGATTTACTGTCCGGGGCAATCGTTCTGCTTCTGAGTGCTATGTTAGTAAATAATCAATCATTTTACCGAAATTATATGTCTTTTTTGACCACTTCTGAGTCTAACAACAGGGTATTGTAATTTTCTTAATTATTTAAGCCTTAGAGATATTGTTGGACGTTGAGAAAAGTATCAGGAATGTCATGGTGGATTGGGCCATATTTCATGCAGTTTTTAAAATTTATCCAATGATTAAATCTCAGTACCAGGAGCAGATGAATAAGCCAGACTACCCCTTCCCTGTCATATAGTTAACGTTCGTCTTTTCTCTTTCGTTTTCGGTAAACATGGAACAACGAATCGGTTTATTAGATTACACATTACACTACTAGCATGTTTCTTTCTCTCTTTTCCTTATTAAATGCTGCTGTAGCCAAGTGGTGAAAGTCGCAAACACACGGCTGATGATGTTTCAATTGAACTGCGCCTTCGATTCCAGATTCCTCTTAAGAGCTACCGTGTAATGGAGCTATAAGTGATGCTCGTTAAATCTGTCAAAATTCAAAATCTTCAAGTTGAAGGCGCTTTGTGAAAGTTAAGAGTTTGGAGCTACCTAAAATGTTCTTTTAATCATCTGACCATGGCTCTAAATAAAGAGGTTCATGAACTATAACCTTCGTGTTCTACTAAGTGCGAATAAACTGTTCATTAACAATCTGCACAACTTTTTTTCTTATTTCCAATGCAGAAGGCGATACAGACATTATCCCAACGCATAATAGAGATCAAAAGAATAAATACAATATACCAATACACACATCAAACACAAGAACAGAAAAAAAGAAGTAGAACATGAGAAATGTATAAAATCAAGAAGTTAAATTGTTCAAATATTCTCTAGCCACCCAATATCGGGAGTAAATACAGTTCTTCGTGAGAGCTGAACAAACGGGGAGATGATCAGCATTCATCGTCGCACCACTGCAGCAGAGCGGGCATGCAGGACTATCCACTATACGAAATCGGAAAAGATGAGCATATAAACAATCATGCCCAATCGTGAGATAAAAAGCAGCTACAGCGATGCTACATGAGCAATCGGGGAGATTAATTTGTCCATGGTTTTTCTTTCATCAATTCCTTCAATGATGACATATGCGTTGTCTTAAGCGTTTGATTAATCATTGATGAGACGGATTTATGGCTGACCAGGTTATATGAGGCTTTAAATTATTTGCCTCTATAATTGTAAAAATGTTTACTTTATTGTCATTCAGGATTTTTATAAGTTCGGTCCTTTTAGATTGGGTAAGCCCACCTGCATTCAACTGCAGAACATGCAGCGAATCCTGTCTACGTTCCATATCAATTGATATCAAGAGAGACAAAAATCGATCATAAAACCAAAAAGTAGATCTAGGCTGCAAAACTGTTACTCATTTGGCACTACTTGGGAGCACGTGTAGCTTGAGGAAGGCTATGGACGCGAGTAACATTACCTCCTCTCCCAATCTCCCCAACTGTAAAAAATTAAAATATAAAAAAATTCCTTTTTTCAATCAGATAATAAAATTTATTTTAGTTACTAACATCAGTTTCCTAGTTTCTCATAAATTAGCTTTTTCCATTTCTCTTCGTGAAAAAAAAAGAGTTTGCTTTCCGAGAAGGTAGATCCAAAGATCAGATCATCTTAGACAGTCTAAACTGAGCTCGCATCACATTTTATAGCTCACCTGTGTTAGAATAACTTTCTGTTTCGTTACCATGAGTTCCCATATGAGAAAGAAACTAGAAAAAGATCCCCTCAGAGATATTATCTTTTAATATAAGTATTGTATTTACGCTCCTGATTTTTTTTTCTTTTTCCCATGAAGATTAATGTCTTTGGTAAACATGAGTGACGTGAACCGGGATGCTTCAGCGATTCCCCTTCCCCCCATTTTCGACCCTCCTTTTGTGTGAATTAATACTCTTCTGTTCCTTTCCTTCTTCTCCACGCCTCTTAATCACAGATAAACATTTGTAATATTTATACACAAAATGAACTTCGTTACCAATAAATTAACAAGTGTTTAGACTAGCTTGGCTTAAAATGACTTCTTTGCCAATAAAAAAAAACAATCCAGACCAACCAATTTATTTTTAAGATCATTAGAGCTCTTAACCATTTTTTCAATATTTAGAAACTAAAAGGAAAGGCATTCGATTCATATGAGAAGAATGAAAAGAGCTTTTCCATTTTGTTCGTGTTTCACTTCTTTAATATTAAGGTGACCGATTTTTTGACAATGAGAAGGAGGAAAAAAATTAGAAAAAAATTACAGCGTGAATAAATCAAACATTTTGTTAGTTCAAGCGAAAGCACTCTAATTATGCTTACATTCCTTTTAATTATTTAATTAAACAAATATTTTTCCATTTAATGAATGTTTTTTGTCAATATATAACTTTCTAACAATATATTAGAAATTTCGGAGAAAGAAATATCCTTCATTTTGAATTTTGCGGTAAGTGCTGCAGTTAGAATATCAACATTCAATCTTGATTTCTCACTTGTCCAAAAATCATTACCAATGGAAAAAAATGTATTAGTTCCAGGGCAGCTCAATGTATATTCAACAACTAAATTTTCATATGGAATGTGTTTATTTTTGAAATGGTTAAATATTTCCACCCATCTTTTATCGATTTCAACATGTTGATTTTCCCATGTTCTAATTTATCAAAATTGTAAGTATATATTCGTCTTCTAATATCTTCAAATAGAAAATTGTCATCGATTTTAATAGAAGGCATTTCCTTCGATAAAAACTCAAAGCAGTTTTTAATATCTGACCCATTTACTTGCGATGAAGTCAAAAAACACCATTGAAAACTGTTATTTCCTGTAATATTTCTTTCAGACCAATCTTCGACATATAGGAAACATGTTTGGTAAAAATTCTGCACTTCTTTTGAGCACTTTTCCGTCACGTCTTGATTTGATTCCTCTAAGTTTGACAATTTTCTCTCTCTTTATATTATGAAACGAATAAAATTTTCTTCAAATTGTGATTTATATTGAAGAACAAAATCGTTCAAAATAAGACTAACTTCTGTAGCTGAAATATGTTCACCTTCAATCTTTTGAATCATTTTGTGGAAAATAGATGCCTGATTATGTAGAAAACTCATTAATATCTCTAAAATTCATAACAGAAAAAAGATTCAAGAATTTCTGTACATTAGTCTAAATTTAAAAAATACGAATGGAGAGGCTCAAATAATTGTAAAATACGCTTTATAGCCGGTGTTTGAGCGAACCTTCTAACTTTAGAATTTCCTAAAAGTTTTTTGTATTCAACATTTGCGTAACAGTTTGGCGTGATATCTCTGAATACAGAGATTAAGAGATTAGTTTTAAGATATTGAAAATGAGGACACTTTTCGGGGAAGGACAGAATCTACAAAAGGACGATTTGACACCTTATTAATATTATAAACCATATTATTGATATTATATTGCATTTGCCATTAATTATTGTACTTAAATTTATAAGTAGTGTGACGCCCCGTTCTATTTCTATCTCTAATTTGGGCCATCATAAGTTCAGACAAAAAACATTCAAAGTAATAAATCAAATTATTAACTTATTTTTAATGGGTTTTCTTTAACTCACATTGTAACTTTGTATGTTTCAAAACTTTAAAAGCTTTTTTCTTATATTTTAAAACGCTCAATTGAACTGAAATTTTTTATACACGATTGTCTTAGATGACAATGTGATAATATAATTATAATTAATAAAAATTAAATGATTAAAACTAATTGTTTAAAGAAATAATTTTTACGCCAAGTTTCCCGCCAAGTCGCCAAATGATTGCTAAATCCATCGTTTAATAATTTATCGCTTTAAGTTTAATTATATGTGGCCGATATAATAAACAATTTAATAATTTATCGTTTGATTTAATTTTAATTACGTTAAGTTTAAACATATTCAATTTAATAGCATAATTTATCGTACGCTTTAATTTTAATTACATTAATTATTTGCTTTAATTGAAATCAGTTTAATTGATAACATAATACTTAATTGAACTAAAAATCTGAACACATTTATTTTAGATGATGAATTTAATAAGCGACAAATAATAAAATAAATTATTAAAAATAATTATTCAATAAATTCAATTTGACTCAACGTTCCCTTCTGCTCTTAAAATTTTAGGTATAAAAAATTATGTTACGCAAAGTATGAAGTTTGAACGAAAACCCATGTTAAAAAAACTCTTTTTTTTAATCGGTGTTATAATTATTTTTGATAGAATTATATAACAAATCAAAAATCAAAATACGTATCACGACTGCAAAGAAAAATCTTACGTATCGCAACAAAAGACAATCAGGAATGAATACTTACACAACTGGATTTAAATGTAGGTCCTTGTCAGAGATTTCTAAGAGAAATTTATCTAGAGCTTTGATGTTAGTGGTAATAACATGGAGCTTTAATTTATTTGAAATTTTTCTGTAAGATAATCGACAGAGGCCCATTAAATATGATTTAATCGAAGCAGTATAAATTTTTAAGAGAGGGGAAAAAGAGGCAAAGAAAGTGGTGCATTTGATTCTTCAACGTGAATGATCAGCTCCTTAACTAAGAAATCTCTAAAAGTGGCCACTCTCCCTGAAACGTTAATTCAACTAACAGGTGCAAATCGTGCAATCGTTAGTTTGATGCTTTCCTACCGGAAAAAAAATCGTTCCCTATATCTCTCGACAGCCAGCTGTTGAAAGGGATCCCGCAACAAATCCGACAAAAAAGGAAGAAAGAAAAAGATTTGGCGAGCAACAGTTCCCCCACCAGGACAAACATGTCCTTTCAGACCTATGATCCTCATCGAACAAATACCATCTTTTGTGTTCCATCCAAAAAGGACTCCCTCCCCCCACCTTTTTTTGGAGTGGTGATCGATTCCCGATGTATTTGTCCCTGGTCGATTTTTACCTTTAATTAGTGTACTCCGGATATGTATTTAATGGAATCTGTGCTTAAATATAGCCTCTCTTGTGGACGGAATCATAATGGATACTTCATCGTGAATGGCAGTGGGCCGAAGCTCCTTTTATGATGGTTTCTTTCTTGTTGCTATTGAAAAGGTGTTGGAGCGTTTGATGGCTTTATGGACTTTTTTGGAGGGATTTTTTTGACGGTGATTTTTCAGTGTAAAGCGGGGAAGGGGGGGGGACGATTTCAGAGGACGGCAGTAAGGTAATGTGGTTTTTTGCCGCTGAAGTGTGCCTGCTGCGGAATAGCTATATAACTAGTTAATAAATAAATTCATTGAAATTTATACAGAAATTGTATTTTTTAAAAGTTAGAATTTAATTAATTTTTTTTTTTTGCTTTGAGACTTAACTATTCTTGATCACTTATTGCTCAATTTATTTGTCAAATACTCTGTGCTATTCACCTTTTGTGTAAGAAATTTCTTCGTAAGCTTTTTTTCTTTGAATCTTGAATAAAAGCTGCTGGCGTCCGACGTACCTTCCGAATGCTAAGATGGATGTCTTCCCAGGAAGTCTGTCTTATAGTCCTGCGAGTTTGAATTCCCTTGAGTGAAAAAAAGGAAATAATTTATTTTGAGGGATAATAGAACCAATAATTCCAAATACATATAAAAAATAAATCTGATTACAAGAAACCTTTGCAAGCAATTGCATTTCGCACCTTTTTTTTTTTTAATTTATTGACATATGTTTTAATTTCTATTTAGCGACCATTAATTTTGTCTTTCCAGGAAATGGTTTTTGATGTTTTAAAGGGGGAACAATCAAAGAACTAAAGTGGGTACTTGTGAAAAGTCGTATTAAGAAATATCTTGTTCAACCTAAAAACTGGAAGTGATATGTATGTAACATTTTTAACTTTTAGCGAACTATTTAAAATTTATCGTCAAATTATTATGTACGGCCTATGTTTTGACGTAAAAAAAGTACGGAAAACAACATCAATTTAACAAAAATGTCAAAGGAAAAAAAATATTTACATATTTTTGTACTGTTCGCTAATGAACGTACAAGTGGCATTTAAAATCCGAAGAAACTCTAAATGACTGCGAGAAAAGATCACTTTATTGCATTAAAAATTAGTTAAATTTAATAAAACATTTAATTGCAAACGGAGTAAAAGACGTTACTTGTCCGTTTTTGAACGTTACTATGAGATATTGAATATTATCCTTGGGGAACCTTATGAAACATGTTTAATTATTAACAATCGTGGATGACTCATAAGAACATAAAAATCAAACCAAAATATAATCTTAAAAAACCTAATAAATTTACGATCTATGTGACTTACAACTATCTTCAATTAGGCCCATAAAAATAAGTAAACAAAAATCAATACATGGGTAGGAGCAAAAATTTCTTGAAACTGATGCTTAGAATGTAGTAGGATCTAACAAAGTTCTAGCAAGTTTTGATTGGTTGATTGTTTATTATCGCCTCATTTAGAAGCAACTCGAGGAGCAGTGGCGTAGTACATAACAATTTTTAGCAATGGTCAGGAGCTCCGCAAGACACATGAACCGGCGTATTTCTCTCTCCTAACTTCCACACTATCCTAATGTGAGGACTTTGATTCCCGACAGATTTAGTATGCATTAGTCCACAGTACGATGTGTCTTTGAAAGGTTTTTCAGAAAGGGAGACGACTCTTGGGTTTTGACTCAAACCCATTGAAGCAACATCGGGCATGAACTTGACAACTCTGTTACAGCGGTCACCGAATATTTGAAGCATAGAGTGGCATGAAAAGTGCTAGAGGAAATGAGAAAGAAGATAAACTAAAAAAGAAACTCACTGCAAAAAATATTTATCTCAATCGTGTTTTTCAATTCACCCAAGATCTAACCAGGTTTGAAGAAATGAGACCTAATGTCTAGCCCTTTGCATAGGTGGATTCAAGGTGTCGTGCGCTGATATACAGTGCTACATAATGAAAGAAGGAAAAATCAAGCAAAGCTTTCTATGTTCTTTAAAAGTCAGCTTCTGCAACCCTAAAACATAAGGTATTATGAAAATTTAAAAAAATTATTTTCAATTACACTTTGTTTACATAGACAATTTTTTTTTTACATTAAGCGGAATTTCATATATGGCTTTTTTTACATTATATAATTTCAGTTTGTACTTTTGTTTACAGTTTGTACAATAGAGTACATGTCATATCCTTTTCACGTTATGTAAAATAATTATACGCAAGTAGATTAAATTTTTTTGAGTCTTAAATGCAATTTTTTTACACGTTTGAATGAAAACATAATGTTGAAAAATATTAATCCTACTTATGATCCTTTCGACTTATGTCATGTGAATCAGAACGAAATTAGGCGGTAACTTTTAGGAGACTATAGTGTGTTTTATCTTCAAAATTGCTTATCGTACAGGACGCTTACAAACGAACATCTCACCTTTAAAAAACAACACATTTACAGAAAAAAAGAATTAACAACCATTTTAGACAAATTAAGTTAAAAAAATTTATAAAATTTTTAGTATTTAATGTGACTACTACCAAAAACACGAACGATGGGTGCGATTCGATGATTTAGTTGCAAAGCAGATGACGAGCGTGTTCTTTATCGGTGGCCCTCAAAAAAAAAAAAAAAAAAAAAAAAAAAACTGATTCAATTTTCTACAATTTTTTTTATTCTGAAGGCTACTCAAAAGGCGAAAGTGGTAATACCGCCCCAATTGGCGAACATTGAAGAAATGAAAATGCGAATAACAGTAGTTATTCAAATTTGTTGAAAAACAGTATGAGACGATATTAGCTCTTCAAAGTTGGGATTTTCTTTTGCAAGCAAATAATTAGAACACATATTGTTGATCGATCATTATATATAACTGAGCTTCTATATAGTGAGCGTAGGATATAGAGAATTCTCAGCTGCAGTGAGTGGCTGTGATAGCATAGGAGTGGTTGCATTTTTTTAGGTTCGAATCCTGATGATACTAACCCCACCATAACTTACTTGCTTTTTAAAAACACATTGGTCTTTTACATCACATTTGAAGTTTTAACTTTAAACCATTTTCATTACCTTGAGTGTGATTCGTATTTTTGAAATCATATTATTTTTAATTATTTTAACAATTGTTTGGCGCAGAATCGCCTGCTTTGGTTCTTGCGCCATAAAACCCCCACAGTCAGTCACTCACACACTGATGATACAAAAGACACACCATATAAAGGGGTTTGTTGCACGTTAAATGTAGTCGAGGTCCCACATCCTACCGTTGGTGAGGTGTATAAATTAGGAGTGGGAGGTACCCACTCAAGTGTTGTCCGCGACATTTGACCGAGGCTCTAAATTACGATGTCTGTTGACAATACCCCTCGTGTTGCTTCTCAGTACTACGTTAATAAATATTCGAAAAATCAAATCAAAACTCGGTTATAGTGAACTTTTTTATTGGTCTCAAATAAACTTCTATTTAACTAATGTTATTTGGAACATTTGTAGTGTGAGCTTTTGAAGAAATGAAAATCCGCTTATAGTGAATTGAAATTTACCTTCAGCGAATTTTTTTCTCTAGTTTTTCAGATGTAATTTTACACACACACACACGCGCGCAAGCGCTAGGATCCCGAAAGATAACATTTCTATATACTGGAGTCTCAAATTCAACTCTTCACTCGTTTCGTTCTTTCCAGAAATTAATCACAGTTTTTCAACCTGATAAACAGTATTCATCTTTCTTCACTTTCTCATCCTTCCCGCTGTTTCTAGTGGCCGGCGATATTCATTCAGTCGTGGGCTCGATCATTGGCCACTTAAGACTCACCGTGTAGCCGGGGTTGATGCACGTTAAATCTGTTGGGGCCCAAAGTCCTCCTTGGCGTGGTCCCAAATCCTTGGCGTGGTGTGGAAGTTAGGAGGGGGTGCCAGCTCAGGTTTCATTCTCGTCACTTGACTGTGGTTCAAAATTACGAGGTCCATCGCCAATAGCCCTTTTGTTGCTTCTAGTGCAACGTTAATGAAAACTAAATTAAAAAAATCCCGCTGTTTCTGGGAAATCACTGGCCAGCTACACAGACCTCGTTCTTCAAATCACCACCCTGTGGCCCACTCGTTTTTCAAACCAAGTTCTTGTTACTTGGCGGAGACTGAAAATTACGAGGTCCAATAACGTCGCACCAAAAGCAATTCGTTTTGCTTTTGGTGCGACGTTAGTAAAACCAATCAAAACACCGCCTCTCAAATAATCAGAACCATATATGGACCGATCATAGTGGCGTCGTCTTATGGCTCCATTCTTTCTATCTCTTCTCTTTGTTTAGGGCCGCGGTAGCCTAGTGGTCAAGGTCGTGGACTAGCGGCTGGCGGTTATCGTTCAGTCGCGGGTTCGATCCTTGGCCGCCAAAGACCCGCCGTGTAGCCGGGGCTGATGCACGTTAAATCTGTTCGGGGTCCAAAGTCCTCCCGTTGGAGTGGTGTGGATGTTAGGAGAGGGGGGTGCCAGCTCAGGTGTCGTCCTCGTCACTTGACCGTGGTTCAAAATTACGAGGTCCGTCGCCAATAGCCCTCGTGTTGCTTCTAGTACGACGTTAATAAAAACTAAACTAAACTAAAAACTGCTCTTTGTTTACTTTCGTTTGAGCCTTGTGAACATAAAAGATATTTTACCATCTCTGTAGTAACCTGAAAAAAAAATCGATAAGAATTATTAATTAAGAGTTCCATAAAAATGAAAGCATTTTCAAATGAAGATAAAACGTATTGACAATGGAGTCAGCGTATTGGCGATATGAAAGAAATTTTCCTCTTCAAAATCTACATAAGAAGGAGTAAATATTTAAGTATAAGTATTCCATAAGTTAATATTTAGGTAATTAATAATTATTAGTAAATTGTAGGATATCACAAAGTTTGTTTCCATCAAAACCATCATTAAATGCTACGAAATTTCAATTTTTTTTTCAAAATTGGACCTAGTAATCTTTTCATGGATTGCTAAGGGTTCACTATAACAGAGTTTCACTGTATTTTACTCACTAGTTGATAGGATTTATGTTTTGGACAAAGTTAAGCAGGCTCTAATATATTATTTTTTCGTAAAGTCAACATTTTTTTATGCTTCGTTTGAGACGGTGTCTGATGGAACCGTGTAGCCGGGGTTGATGCACGTTAAATCTGTCGAGGCTCAAAGTTTGGAGAGGGAGGTGCCAACTCAAGTGTAGACCTCGTCACTTGACTGAGGTTCAAAATTACGAGGTCCGTTGCCAATAATTCTCATAAAACTTCTCAGTGCGAAATTAATAAAACTATGTTTAGAAGAAATTAAAATTATTTTTACCAGAATTTAAAAAAAAAATCAACTGCATTTAACTTTATTGAATATATAGGCAATAGTGAAAAACCTTACAAAACGGCGAGACTTGTTTATTATGTCTACAGATTCTTGTTTTGCTACTGCTGATATTGTGTTACTGCTTTGATTTTACCTGATAAACGAAATAGTCTATTTTTTGAAGATCAACACGAGTAAAAAAAGGTGTAATCTTTATAATTCCTTATAATTATAAAGATTATTTCTCAATAATTCCCATAATATATTTATAATTCTTAAAATTTAACCCATACAAAATGGTGGAAGGTACAACTAATCTCATTTACTTTCTGTACACACACACACACACACACACACACACACACTCACACACACAC
>BMAW01056700.1:1337344-1399423 GCA_019974015.1 Nephila pilipes
ACACACACACACACACACACCCACCACACACACACTCATACACACACACACACACACACACACACACACACACACACACACAGAGAGAGAGAGAGAGAGAGAGAGAGAGAGAAAGAGATGTTAATGTCTACTTTTAACAGGAAGTCACGACGTCATCTGACTAAGTGATTAATCCGAATTTCATAAAAAAAGTAAAATAAATACTTTGACGCCACAATGTCTAGGAGCGATTGCATGGATTGTGCCAATGTAGTAAAAAACCAAGCGAAAGAAAACTCACTCAATAAACTGCAGAGGTTAAAGTGGAATCGACAGTATCTGCTGGTGTTAGAATACTGTGAAAAGTCTAGTAGCACTTGGGGCTGTGAAAATATTGCACGATATCAGCAATTATCCTGTGCCCTAGCCAGCTCTTATAACCCTGTACTCTTACTTCTTTTGTCTAGGTATGTTTGTGATCTTCTATAAAATTTAAGCATACAGTTCATTGCATGTTTACTTTGTCATTGAATTGCTTTATACTACTACTTTGAACCGACATGGAACTTGAATCCACGTAACTCAATCACATATCTACCATAGGAAGAATGGTAGTCCATTTTTTCACTTTTCCCTCTGTGTTTCCTGACATCATTATCTTATCCCATTTTTAACATTTTCCCTAGAAGAAATATATCTTGTTCGAGAAAATTTCTTATATCTTCTATTCCTCACCGAAGTAGAAGATCAGGAACACACTTTTCCCGGAATCCAGTAAGAAAAGACAATGGTGTCCACGCCAACCTTAACTCCAAAACCCTTTCGGAAAGTAAAGGGGAGTGGCTGCCAAGGGAAAGAAGGGTACAGAGGAGGAGATGGGGAGGGTCAGCAGGCGAGCAGAAAAGCGAGGGTGGAGTAGAGGGGGTGTTTCGTCAGCGTGACAAGTGCCAGGATTGCATGAACGCCTCGCAATTTTTGTCAAAACAAGTTGTCCTGGGAATGCAGCGAAGGAAGAAAAAAATCGAGTCCTGCGTCTCCTGGTTTTGCAGGACATGCCTCCAAGTGATGGAAAGAGAAAGTCAGAGAGAACGTTCCGCTTAATTGCAACGAGGACGTCTTTTATCAGCAGTATATCACAATAGTTCACCTTGAATAAACTGTAATTATTTCTTACAAAGCCCACGGCCCTCGAGGGAGAGAGAGAGAGAAGACGGAACGAAGGAAATTTGTGCCTTCTCGGGGCTCTAGATAACAACTCAGATACCAATGAATATCTGATATCCCTGGTTGCTGCCTTTCTCTTCTTTCTCCTCTTTGTTCTCTCTTTGAGAGAAAAGCTGAGCAGCAGCACTAGCAGGATCAACTGCAAAGACTGCTTTTCTCCTGCCCAAATAAATAGGGAACACCTTTAGTGGGTCGGATTTAAAAGTATTTTAAGACTTTCCGATGGAAGAAGATCAGCATGGCAGTGGCGGGAGGCGAGGGTCAGCCCCTGAGTATTCTAATTCGGATCGGTGCCGATAACTACAGAGGTAATCTCTGTCTCTTTCGAGAAGGATGGCTTCTAAAGGTTTCTTGGATCGTCTTCCCATCTCTTCCCTTTGAATGTCGGTTTATTTTAGATCTTTGAGGGTGTTGTGTAATAGGTTGGATTTTTGGGGTAGAGTGTAAACTGAGTTGTGTATACCCGGAAGAGTTTTCTGATGGAGTGTGGATTTGAATTCGGAAAGTGCTGTTGCGCTGGAGTGGCAGATTTAACGGGGATGTTGTGGATGAACTAAGGAGGAAACTTTTTGATCGTATTAGTGCTAATAGGCTATCTGTATTTTTGAATATCTGCCCCTTAGATAATGGAATAGTAACGCCTCTTAGATTTATCTAACTGTAAGTTTTATTGGGAGGAACAGTGATTCCCAAGTTCTGAAAAACCTTTTAGGCTGAAGATAAAGGAAGCACTGCTAGAAAAACAAGGGAAAAAAGAAGCTGTTATATCTAAAAATTCAACCTCGAAGAGATAATTCCCTGACTCTTATAAACTACGAATAAACTCATTTAACGTTTCTAGTGGGCTAATTTAATTCTTCATAGTGAAAAGAATTTGTGTGTGTTTACTTAAATTTTTAAGTGAAACTCTTAAATAAAGTTCACGGGGATATTTAGTAATCAGCACATTCTGATTGAGTAATATTCTGAATTGCGTGAGAACAAAATTGTTACACTCAAATTGAAATTTATATCCCTATAATTAAAACGTAAAAAATTTATTTAAAAACGAATCTAAAATATATATATTATGTCTGTAATGCCAAGAATGTCAAACAATCTTTTCACACTGCCTCAATTTCAAAACCACTAAAAACTCAAGGGACCCCATTCTACGAACTTTATGGTCAGTTTTTCTTTCCTAACTTACTTTCTAACATCAGGATGATTATTCCTGTGATTTGTGTTAAGCCATGGTTTCAGGAAGGAGGAGCCGTTAACCTAGCGTCCGCAATATTGAGGTAGGAGTCACTAAAACGTTGTTCTGCAAGACGG
The DNA here is from genome assembly GCA_019974015.1 of Nephila pilipes. Lineage (NCBI taxonomy): Eukaryota > Metazoa > Arthropoda > Arachnida > Araneae > Nephilidae > Nephila > Nephila pilipes. The sequence goes on from BMAW01056700.1 coordinate 1,339,862, forward strand.
AATTGTGATTTCTAAAGAACGTTGAATACTGAGGAAACCGCTACAGGTGGGGTATGCATAGACAATGTTTTAGTGATGTTATCTAGTTACATTAATATTACAAACACTAGATAACTGCAACGGTTTTTCAGGAAAACGTACTTTAGTGCTTTGTTGTTCTTAGTGATATCTCTACGTACGTCATATAACTTAGTAATATTGTATAGATAGTAATAGATAATATCGTGCATCAAGCAGATTATTTTTTTAAATCTTATATGAAACAGTAAACTTCCAGTTCTTCAATCTTTCAATATTCGCGAAATTTTCCATTTAATTTGCTGTTATCTAGTTTCAATAAAGACATACTGAACAAAAGAGTTTAAAATTATAGGAGTAAAGTAGTAATATATATATATATATATATATATATATATATATGGAGATTAGCCAATAGTAAAACTTTCCGATTAAGTAACTTTAAGATTAAAGGAAAAGATGAATTATTAAGTTAAATATTATATCAGTTACATGCAAAATTAAAGCAAACGATAAATAATTAAATTGAATATATTTAAGCTAATGCAATTAAAATTGAAGCAAACGATAAAAAATTGAAAAGTGATCTAGTACGCCAAAAATGATCCAACTAAAATAACAGAGCAATACGTAACTGAACGAAGTACAAATAACCACAGTTTCAAATGAACTACCACTTCCTTAGAAACATGGCGACAAACTAACAACTTAGGAACGCTGTATGATCATTGTTGGCAGAAAGTGTTGCAAAAACTTATAAAAAAAAAAAAAAAAAAAAAAAAAAAAAAACTCTTAATAAGAACAGATACCACAAGAATCGTTTACATGAAAATATAAAAGTAAGTAAACTGCTACAAAATAAAATAAAAGGACTTATATCGTCAACCTAAAAATACAAGGTAGTAAGCTGTTAAAAACATGAAATGTGGTGAATACCAAAATAGATTCAGTACATTCTACCAGATGCAAAACTAAACCCCTTGCTATCAAGAAAACACACAACAAGTGAAAAAACTCTTTTTAAATTTCTTTGAGAGGATTGTAATAATTATTCAAAAATTATCTCTATCTTTCGAAATTCACTTTCATCAAAGAATGAAATTTTTGTTTTTGATATGAAAAGGTGTAACTGGCCTATGATTAGCAAGACATTTAAATTACACGTCGAGAAAACAGTAGAAAATTCAATAATACATCAGATAGTATTTTTTAAAGGTCTTCTTCTTCTAGATGTTATAGACATTTTAGTTACGGATTCTCGATACTATTTGATACTGTGAAACTATTTGCGAAGAATGTCTTTAAATTTCATTTTGGGATGAAGTTTGAATTGTATGTCTTTGAAGTTAGAATTTCGAATACGATTGAATATAACATGTTTTAACAACACATGCTGTAGATTGAAAAAATTTGATTGAGTATATATCCTTTTAATGATAAAAGTTAAAAGTATTTAACAAGCTAACTCACTGAGTCTAATTTAAAATCATTTTTCGTTTTTAAATATTAGCATAAATAATTCATTTGGTCTACAAAAATTTTTCAATCTTTTTCTGGTTTTTTTAAATCTATAATAAAAAATAATTACCAATTAAATGTTCTATTTAAATTATAATTAATGGAATTTTTAGAAACAATTTAAACAAAGTATTTGATTATAGTTCTGTGAAGATTATCTTTTATTATAAAGCTTTGCTTTACATATTTCAAAATTTATTTTTGAAAATCGAGGATTTTTCTAAAAATTTTATTAAATTTTGATATGCAGTTCAGAAAATATGTAAGTAACAAATTAAACTGGATAAGTACACAAAACATACAACAAATTCATAAAGAATAGATTTCAAATGTTAAAATAGATTTATTTACAATAATTTAGCGCAAATATAAAGCTACTTTATGGCATATTAAGTTATATATTATTGTTATAGAATGTTTTTTAGTTTTATTAAATATTGATTTTACGAGAAATAATTACCAGAATATAATTACAATGCTTAAAATTGTATTTGTTATTCTGGGTATCTTTAAGGTTTAATATTTGAACCATGCGGGTTCTTTAATGTAAAAAGAAAACAATTTAAATGCATAAAAAATCTATCAATTTTTTTTGATGAATTCCTGATTAAAAAAAACGATTTGTATAATTTTAATTAAACTTCAGATAGTAAAACTGTTTTGCATAATTTTCCCAAAATTCAATATTTTTTAAAAAAGAATTTCAGTGTACTTTTTCATCATCTAAAGTTAACTAATTCAGTATCTTATGTGAATTTATAAGTAAACATAATTTAAAATTTAAAAATTCTTAGTTATGTTAGACAAAACACGTTTCAAAATGATAAAAAAAATCTTTATATTCGATCTTCGGGGAATTTGGTACCAATATATTCTTTAATGCACCATTTTATCGCCTATCAAATGTTTCAAAAAATATTTATAACTTTTTGAGTTATTAAATGTTTAAACTTTTCACACGTATATTTAAATGCTGCTTTTTATTTAAAATTTAAAATACTGTTTTTATAAATATTTTGCTAATGTATAAATTTATCAAAGAATTTGAAGTACGAGTTTTTAAATGAATTACTGAAATTTTTTAAATTAGAAATTTAATTTTTTAAAATTTAATTATTTCATATTTTAATTATTTTTTAAATTAAAATTTTTTTTATAAAAAACGCTCTATATACTTCTTTCCTCTGAATGTTTAAAAAAAAATGAAAATAATAGATTACAAACGCGATGATACTTTTATTTATGTAATAAAAATACGAATTTAAAATATTGTAGCATTTCACCAGTATTTGAATGAAAAGGTGTATTTTGAATAATAATTCATATTGAAAAAAAATTAATGAATAAAAAATGAAATTTTTTCACAAATTTCTTTTTGTGTCCCATGTTTCTTCGATACTTCTTAACAGAGCAGAAATACTGTATATTTAGTGAGAATGATCCAAATAATTTTAATTATGAATTATAATAATCATATTGTTACAATATTTTTCAACTATTTTATTCTATTGTTATATTCTATTATTTTTGTATTATCATTGTTTATTAAAGTATTGACTAGTGAAAAAGACGCCGATTTTGATAACAAAAACGAATTTCTTTTATTTTTTATTCTAAATACTCGAGCTGTCGAATTTTCTGTCTAAAAATACCATACTTCTATTTCTACTCTAATTATTTACGATGTTATAGCAATTTTTGTGTCAAGCGAGATAAAAAAGAATGAGTAGGAAATAAGAGATCGAAATCGAAAGTTTATGCATATTAATAGATTTTTTAATGGTTTTTGGAGTTTTTTTTAAATTTATTTAAAAATATTTATTAAAACAAGCTTAAAATGAGACTTTGTTATTTTTTTTTAATAATTTAGTTCACACGTGTATTAAAAAATGGTCACAATTCCGCACTTTTTTTGCTTTTCGATTTGCTTATACTCATACGTTTTGTTTATTCGTTTCAAATTTAACGCCTTATTTTCATATATTACAGAAGGAAAAAAACAGTCTTTTTAATGGCGAAATATTAATTAATAAAACCTTAAAGTAAGATATAAGAGGTTTAAAAAGATGGAAATCGCTTATCGCTGCTTCTTCTACAAATAGTAAAGAGGATGATGGAACATCTGATCTCTGTAGCATTGAGTCAGTTAGTACAAAAAATGTGTATGCCAACAAATTAAGCCTTTAGATGTAAATTTTTTTTTTATTGTCATTATAAAACTGATATAAAACTAAAAAGACAAAAATTTGAGAAAAATATAACATTGATATGTGTTAAAATAAAGTGTATTCCTTTGAAAAAGATGAGTTATAAATGTTTTTAAACTTCTGATTAAAATTTTTTTTCTTCAGATAATTGCCTAAAACTTTGCATCAGTGCTTAGCACACATATTTTGAACTATGGTTTAAGTAAAAGTACATTTATCTTTTTTATGGTTATTTTTCAGCGATAAATGGGAAATTTGTTGAAAAATTTGCATTTTGTAAATATTTGATTTATTGTTCAGTGATAAATGGAAATTGTTCAATAGTTATTGTTAAATCATAGGTAGTAACCATCTGAGTAACATTCTTGCTCAGTTTTTTTTATTTTATGAATTGGAATTTAATTTTCAATCTATGCCCTAATGTGCAAAAAATCTATTTAGCCGATATTATTTCCTTTAAACCTAAAATTGACAATTTTTTAAATAAAAGTTTATTAATAGAATTTTTTTTATCGGTTTTAAAAATTTTCTCCTGGAATCCTATAAAAAATAAATTTAAAGATAAATCTCTAGCGGCATCTAAAAAAAAGTGTGCTGTGGCAACCAGTCAGATACCTTAAATCTAGTTTAAAATCTATTATTTTAGGAACATACGATTGACCATATAGTAAAACTAGTTGCTGATACGAGGTCATTGTTCCATTCCCCTGAAGATTGTCGTAAAGAGTAACTGGGACCATTACATTCTAAATCAAAGTAGAATTGATGTCTCCATGGGGTGTAATGTTAAATTTTGAGAAATTAATTCAGATGTCCTCTTTTTCTTTTGACCCAGGTTTTCAAAACGATGACTTGTACCTACGAAGGGCAAGTTATAATTTTAATTATTACTAAGAAATAATTAAAATATCTAGATAAAATTTATTCAGCATATTAATTGATTCTTATTCACACAATGTTGTAAATGATAGCTATTCATGTGCATTTGTTTGATTTCAAGAAGCCGTAGATTCGAGTAACCCTCGATAAAAAAAAAAAAGAGTTCAATCTCCGAGTTCTACTCTGAGAGCCTTTGAGAGGTCAAGAAACACTAGGAGAAATGTAAAACTCTGGATGATGATTACGTAGAGAAATATTGAGAACAATAAATGAAAAATTAAATTTTTATTTCCATCCTTTTTTTAAAAAAAAAACTTTAATTACTTTCAAAACCTTACGATTCCCCGCGATAATAATAAAGAATTTATGGTACTTTGCGTCACTTCAGTATTTTAATTTTTATCGTAATCTCTCGGTGGTGGAGTTCATTGCATATGGAATAAACTGCTTTTCCTTCATAAACATTTTACTTATCGTAAATTAAAATGTTTTAACAGGAGTTATTTAAATATTTTTTTTTCTTACAAAAGAAAAGAATATTTTGTTAAACTTCATAAGAAAAAAAGATCTATTGTCCAGAATATAAGTTATTTTAAATTAGCTTCTTTTGTTTTAAAGAACAAAAAATGCAAAAAAAAATCCTGCTTCCTCCTCCCTTTTTTTTTACCTGATAGCATAAAAATGCAGCATTTCTTTGAAAATAACGCTTCAGTAATTAAGGAACACTTAGAATACAAAGAAAATAATATTCAAGATGTTTAAAATTGTAAAATTATAGACTTAGTATATTACAATCTGGCTTAAGTGAGGAAAAAACAACAACCTAATTACATAAATTTTGCCTAATTTCTGAATTTTTTCGCATTTTGATCTGAAATAATTAAGGCACAAATTGAATATAAAGTATATAAAATTTTAGCCTTTTATTCATATTCTAAATCAGTGGCAATCAAACTTTTTTTTTCTTATTACATGTTTGCAGCACGCCCAGTATCCTCTCGTACGGTGCGACGACTGTCAGCACGGTGACCATTACTTCAGCTTCCCTTGACAATGCAGCATAGAGAGAGACGGCGACTCTGGATAGAACAACAAATCTGAATACAGGAACAACACGATGTCTTCTTTTCAGACGAGTCCTGGTTCTGCGGGCAGTATTCTGATGGCCGTATACGTATCTAGAGGCTCCGAGGAGACCGCTAGTCCCCTGTTTGCATTCGATATTGGCATGGGGGCCCTACACCTGGTGTTATGGTTTGAGCAGCCATTGGGTACACGACACGTACATCTCTAATTCGGGTCGAAGGTAAATTGAACGTAGATCGGTACATTTTTGACATCTTAAGTCCAGCGGTTGTGCCCTATCTTCGAGGCCTGCCAAACGCCATTTTCCAACAAGATAATGCAAGACCATATGTTGAACATCGTGTTCTGACCTTCCTCGATACACAGGGTATTCGATTGTTGCCCCGGCCTGTACGGTCTACAGATTTATCACCCATTGAAAACATATGGTCATTGATTGCTAAGAGACTGGCCCGCCACCCTTCTCTAGTTAATACAGTTGATTAAGTTTGCCATAGACTTGAAGCAGCATGGAATGAGTTACCCTTTTCTGCCATCTAAGCACAGTTCGGCTCCATGCCTAACCGGGTAAGAGCTATTTTAGCTGCCAAAAGGGACAGCGAACTGATTTCGTACCGCAACCTTCAAACTCCTTGTAAATTTAATAATTTTGTCTTCATGTCATACTTTTTACGTACTTTAAATATCTTTTAACATTTGCTTTTCTTCATGGTATTACAATTTTAATGGCCAGCAGTTTAAGAGTATTATAGGATGGTCTCCTTTACAAATTTATACATTTCAAAGCATTTTCCAGTGTGTGTCACTCCATAATTAACACAATTTGCAGGATTTTGGCAGAATCAAGGGAAATGAGAGTGAGTAAAGAATTCATTGTATCGACGAGATTTTTCTCTGCAATTTTGAGCGCAATGATTGATATACCAAAGCTGAACACATTTCATTAATATATAAGCACCAAGATTTGAAATCAAAGATGGGGAAACCTCTTGACAAGGGCTGGATTTTATGTAGCGTCATATTTAGACATTATTAATGTTTTGTAATTCGGTTGCTAAATCCGCCATATGTACAGTTGCAGGTATTTCGTAAAGAAGGAATCGGAATGTAAACCCTTCTCATATTAAACTAGCATTTACCAATGTATTCAAAATGTGATCTATTTTTAGAATTTAAGCTGCACATTTGGAGCCCGTGATACTAAAATTTATTTTATATCTGAATATTTTGTCTTTTATTTCGGCAAATAAAACTTGACGATTTGATTTAGGGATGCGAGAGAATACATATTTAATATCTAATAATATATAAATATCGGTAAAAAAATTTTACACCCGTTTCTTATTATTAAATCTTTGCACTTTTATAACTTTTAAAGTATTTTATATAGAGAGAGTCGCTTATCATTCATTACTGGACCTAGATCATCAACATCCTTTATCCAGACTTAGAGACTCAGCTTAAGTCTCTTCTAGATAAAATTAGTTACCCTTTGTAGCCTAGTGGTCATGGTCGCTGACTCGAGGCCGAATTTTTCGTCAAATCGTGGGTTCGAGCCTGTGATGCCACTACAGACCCGCCTTGCAGCCGGAGCTGATGCACGTCGAATCTGTCGAGGCTCAAAGTCTTCCCATTGGAGTGAAATGGAAGTTAGGAGGGGTGGGGTTGCTAGCTCAGGTGTCGTCCTGATCACTTGACCGAGGTTCAAAATTACGAGGTACGTCGCCAAGAGCCCTCATGTTGCAAATCAACATTAATAACTGTTTCCTATAACATTATGTACATAAGGATCAATGAATGTGCAGAATACATTTTATCCAAATACCTAGGCTATTTCTTAGCAATAATTCAATTCTTACGATATGACCTCGTGCGTTATTAAAAGTGTTCAATGTTTAAAAATGAAAATTTTTTATGCTTAGGGTAAATTAAATATTTTCACATTTCTTATTTTCACATTAGTATTTCACATTTCTTTATTATCCACCTAAGGAGTTGTTGTTTTAGGTGGGGCTTTTTGGCGAACCAGATCACTTTTCAATTTTTCATCGTTTGCTTCAATTTTAATTACATGTAGTATCTATATATAATCAATTTAATAATTTATCATTTGCTTTAATTTTAATATCGGAAAAGTTTACTATTATCCATCTCTCGATAGGTCATCGTTTACTTTAATTCTTATATATTTAATTGAGTAGTTTAATAATTATAAAAAAAAAGCGCACCTAGGTGGCTAAATCTACTCTTTGCAAAACTTTGCACAGAATTGTTTCATTATTATTATTGCTGCTATCTATTACCCAAACAAAAAAAAAGTTTCTTTTCTCACATTGTATCCTCATCAGGCTGTGTTGGCGCGCGCTGAAATATTTAGCGTAAAGTTTGTTCGCGTAAAGAATGGTCCTTGATGAAGTCTTCACACACCTAGATATTTAAAAAGTTTATGAAGTTTAAGAAAATTATAACACTGAAATATTTATGTATAAGACTTTTTTAAAGACCAAGATGGAAGAAAAGAATATATAATTACTTTAAAAAAAACACTTAATCTTTTTCATTATTAGTTAATTAATTAGAAAACTGATTAAAAACAAGTCGAAAGCAAAGACCAGATAAGGGATAAACTTTAATTCTGGGATTTCTTTTTAATGAAAAGGGAAAGAGGAGAAAAAAAAATCGTTGGAACATTTTCACTGTCTTCAACGATTTAAATCTTAAGTAACTCCAACCCGTAAATGAAAAGAATAAAAATGGAATGAATAATTGAAGGGAGTGCGGTAAAAACAAACAGCATTTTTCTAATCGCCGTAATTCGATTTGCTAATGCAAGCGTCTGACTCGAAGCGATAACGTTTTAGTTTAAAAATTAATTGCAAAAACTTTGATTAAATTAAGAACAGAGGAGGAAACAAGTTTTCGAAACTAAGATGTAAACAACAAACCATCAAAGGAAGTCAGAAGGAAAGAAACGAGAATTTAAAAGAAGAAAATAAATGAATATGAAATAGAGGGAAAACGTTAAAACTATCTCCCCCCCCCCACTAAAAGTACTTTTCGTTCAAATGAGTATTGGCTTTTAGCGTTCTTTTGCTTTGGATGTAATGGTGAAGTAAATGTGCCAAAATGCGTGAAAATTCATTTTTGCATCTTTTTTTTTAAAAAAATTTAGTTTGATGCTAATTTAGATTCAAGATAATTCTTTTTAATTTTTAGTTAAATATGATTTCTATTTACACGATTATAATTTACTTCCTCTTTCTAATAAAAAAGTAATATTGATGTTTGAGAAACTGTAACATATGGTATTCATATTAGTTTAAATAAACCATCTAAAATTAAGATAACCAAGGCGTTTTCGACAAGGAAAAATAAGCCTATTTTATGCCTTCAAATAACCTTCATTAATGGGTTTTCTTTAATTCACATTGTAGTTTTGTCCGAGTCAAATATTTAAAAGATTTTTTTCTCATATGTTAAAGCGTTCAATTGAACTGAAATTTTCTATATACGATTGTTTTGGATGACAATATGATAACTTTATTATAATTAATAAAAGTTAATTGATTAAAACTAATTATTTGAAGAATTAAATTTTACGATAAGTTTCTCGCCAAGTTGCCAAATAGTTGCCAAATCCGTAGTTTAATAATTTATCGTTTGATTTAATTTTAATTTACATGTAGTTTAATTGATTAACATAATGCTTAATTGACATAAAATTTTACACGTATTTATTTTAGATGATAAATTTAATAAAGGTCAATTAATAAAATAAATTATTAAAACTAATTATTGAATAAATTCAATTTGACTCTACGTTCCTTTTTTCGCTCAAAATATTAGTTACAAAAATTTATGCTACGCAAAGAATGAAGTTTGAAAAAAAAAAACCATGTTCAAAAAATTCGTTTTTTACCGAAGTTAATTTTTAAATTAAAAGCAATGAAAGTTATATTTTAATATTGAGATTTCTATATATATATGTACCTGTTTATGGAAAGTAAACTACATTTATAAACTGGATGACATAACGAGTATATGAATTATTTATACGAGTATATAGCGCATTTATCCGAGTAAATAATTATGTACAAGCAATTAGTAATCAATTACTGTATTTACATTTGTAAGTAATGTACTTAACATTAGGTGCAAATTGAATAACATTACAGAGTACTTATAAACAAAATATTCTATACATTGAGTATGATTATAGTTTGAAAAAATTAAATTTAACAAAATTTCCATAACTTTTATATAAATATTGTGTAGTGTAAAAATTTTGTGGGTGTTTTATTTTGAAAAAAAATTACATTTACTATATAGAAAATATCCTAATTTCATCATTGTGCAAAATATTAGCACTATAGGCAGAGTATCATGGATATTATACTTGAGGAAATTGTGCCAGAATCCTGAAAAGCCGCATTTTGAGAAACAAATAGATATGGATATTTTCTCTATTGCGTGGTACGTTTGCTTATAATTTTAAAATTCAATCTTATAGATTATTCTATTTATCAAATTATCATATATGATATATCTACGGAATCAGTGAAACACCCTCTATTTTTTAAACTCCAAAAAAAAAAAAAAAAAAAAAAAATGTAAGTATTGAAGCATTTTAGTGTGTGTCCCTTATCTCAAACATTTAAAATAATTTCATAAAGTTTTTAGACTTATACTTGATTCCTTATCAAAAATTAAATGATTTATTGAAAATCAAGATAAAAAAATATATATGTAAGATTATGATCATTGATTTGTTTGATTCAGTAAAACATTTTTATTTTAAGAGTAATATCATTTTCAATGGCTTTTTTTTTTAATTTTTTTAGAATTTTGTTTTGCGTTTCGTATTCTATAGAATATTAGAACGATTATGATTATAAATAAATAACTATTCACTAATGAATGATTTACATAAAATTCTGATTCTCTTGGATAAAAGGCTTTTTGCACGCTTTCGAGGGGGGTTAAAATACTTATATTTGATGACAGGTGGTTTCTTTAAGGTAAATTGTTGTTCATTGAGAGCTGCCATCTTTTAAACTGTGCCGAAACAGATCTGATTCTGATTCAAAAGTTAATTTTGATTAGGTAGTCATTTGCTGCCAAATCAAAATTTAATTGGTGCCACTTCGTGTTATCGACATTATTTTGCGTGGAGGTCTCACCATAAGTAAGAACTAAATTCATCAATTCGATTTGAAGCCAAGTAACAAAAAATTGTGAAAAAATTGTGATAAGTGTCACGAGGAAGAATTTTTGAGGAGCGAAAGCATCATGATCACGAATACAAGTAACTTAGACAACTGTCTAGAGAGTCATGATGAGTTGAGTCTAAAAACAAACCATTTTCAATGCTACGTGGCATCTCTTGAATTTTCTTAGAATTTTTTGAATGACCCTTGCATTTGGGTCGTCGATTCATTAGGTTATTTTCTCTTAGTATTAAATGGATAATGTTAATGGATCCAAACTAGAAAGACTTTTTTCAAATTGAGAAATGCTCTATCGTTAACATAAAAAAAGTTCAAACAGTTAGAACTAATATACTTTATAATATATTAGTTAATTATAAACCCCAAATTACAGTATAATATAATAATAGTGTAACTTGTAGTTTATTTAACCTGTGGTTTAGTAACCTGGACTCTCAATTACCACATGTTTGCTGGTCAAACTGCATATCTTGTCCATTCAAATGCATGCATAGTTTAAAAAATTCATATGTAGGCATACGCATACATAAAATAAAATAATACTCTAAAATTAAGGTAAAAGATGTTAGAATTACGTATAAATTTTTATTATTTTAGAATTATGCATTAATTTTTATCACGCATAGTGAATTTTAAAAATAAATCGAACTAATTGATCTTAAAATAAGTTTTATTCAACTTTTATAACATTTGCTTACTAGTTCAATTTTCTCGTTAAACACACTTTTGCAAGAAAAAAATGGATTTCCTGCACAGAACCAGGACGACAAGAGAATCATGGTGATATATTATGCAAGTGAGCCAAGTACTCGCGGTCGGGCTGGATGGGGCCTGCACTCGAGATCGATAATTTAATAAACTAACAAGTATTTAATACAAAAGTTTTGGAAAATGAAGCAAAAATTTATGTGGTTTTTTTTCAACCCCGCTTACTTTGAATATGATGACAGTGTCGGAAACATTAACACTGCTGCAAATGAAGAAAATTTCACATGCGTTTTTAGGCGGATTACAAAAAGACGTGTTTGACCCCTCAAAAGACAGCTGCCACGTAATGATAGAAATTAATAATAAATTTGAAATTCTACGGAAATTTTTGGATTATTTGTAATTTTTGGCTATTCGCGAGCCTTCCCTTCACTAACATCTGGGGTTACTTTCTGATTTTATATTTTTAATTTCCAACTCTTTTCCAGTCAAATGAAACATAATTATGCAAATCAGATGAAGGTAAGAAAAGTAATGAAATATATGAGGATAGTAAATGAAATAGAATTGAAAGTGAAGGCGGATAATTGATTCTGAATAGTCGGTAAATGCTTGCATATTAGAAATTGGAACGATTTGCAGCAGATCTTCTAAGATAAGATTTGGTTAGAATAAATTATAAAAGGTGTTTAAACCTTCAGTATTTGAGTTGTATCTAATTCGACATGTGTGAATTGATAAATTATGTTTTATTGTTTAATTCTAAACCAAGATATGGGCACGCTGAGGAAAATTTAACGCAAGGAAGAAAAACTTTAGAGAGAAAACTTTAATAATTAATACTACGATTTAGTTCTTTCTGAAGTCTTTTCACTAAATTGGAACTTGTTGTTGCATAAGTAGTTATTGGGTATATCAACCGAAATGAATTATAAAGAGGCACGTTACAGTAGGATTTAAAACTAATTATCTTAATAATAAACTAATTAAAATATAATTATTAAGCTAATTATAATATAATTATATAATTATTAATAAACTATTAATTATTAATGACAAAGATAATGCTCTTAAAACTTTATATTCACTTGATATCAAAACAGAAATGACTGATGAAATTTTATACTGATGGATTTACATTTTTTAATTTTATATTGATGAAAATTTTTATGTTGCTAATTTTTAGCGAAATTTTTCATTTGCCAATGAACCTTTTCAACCATTAAAAAAACGATAATTAAGAGCTTAATTCTAAATTCAGGAATAATTTTGAAAATTTTTTGTACGATTTCTGTAACAATTGCAGAAGGCGAACGTTCATTTAGAAACCTCAAAAATATAAAAGATGACAAAAGGTTAACTATTAGTCAAAATAAATTGAATAACCTCGCAATACTAAAAATAGATATTGCAAGATATAGCTAACAAGAGGTTTTTCAAAAGTTATTAGCAATTTTTCGGATAAAGAAGTACAAAAAGTTTCTCTATAAATTCTTTATATACATAAAGGATCATGAAATTTATATATAAATATGAATGGGGATAAAATATGAATTACAATTTGAATTTTACTCGATAACGGTCCAATTTAGATCAAATACACAAAATTTGTTATACAATATTTGGGGAAAAGGGGTCCAACGTGAAAAGTTACTCGGGGCCTGGTATGGCTTTCGACAGCCCTGTACATACCGTAACGGTATAGCTAAAGTAAGCACGAGTTATCAGTATGGCTATCCTAACAAAAGATATGCTTCGTAACACGGAATCTAGTAGATGATTTAAGAATAATGTACAATAGACTTTTTTTCCTACTTCAAGGAAACGATAACATTGTATTCGATGAAAAAGAAGTACTTAAAAAAGCGTTTCAAAACGACAATTGTATCTCTGTAAAATTTCGTTCAACCTATCAAATTCCAAAACGCGTTAAGTTACTACTCTTCTCCCCTCTCCTTTTTGGTCTTTGACAGACACTCCACACCGTATCCGGGTTTCATCAAGAGATCCAAAAGATGAAAAGAGGTTTCAGAACTCGAAAAACCCTCGCTGTTGACTTAACTGCAACCGAAACGCCTCGCCCCCATTGATAAAAGGTGACAAATCAGCAGGTGGGTTGAAGACTTCATTTCAGCGGTATTTGTGAAATGTAGTTCCCCCCATTCACGCATTGACAGGTGTTTTTTCATACACCTCCCTCCTGTGGTCTCAATTACGCTATCATTACGCCATCGAGGGGTAGTTCTGGATCCTCCCTCCCCATCCGCAGAAGGGGGTTTCCCGGGCGTGATTCCCGACACCTCTCTCTCTGCTTTTCACATTCGATTCTCCACGCCTCATTGCTTTCAACATATCCGCCATTGTCCACTTCACACGGTGCCGACAGAAGCGAAAGAGAGGGGAACATGTCACGTACTCTCCTTTGAAAAAAATCTTTGTGAAGAGGGGGCTTTTGCGATCTGACAAAGTTATCGTCCCGGCACCAGTACTGAAAAGGATCAAAGAAACCTCGGTACACACACCGAGCGTGTAAAAGGGGCAGTGATCATGTGCAGCAATTATTGTTATGGTTTGTTGCAGTAACCGCAATCGTATTTTTGTGATTCGAATAATCTATTTTTACGCGTCAAGTCCCTCTCTCTGGTGTATTATTTGGCTTTACAGGAAGAAGAAAGCTTTTACAAGCCGTCAGAAGGCAACGGTAGTAGATTTGTTTTCTTCTTGGAGGGAAAAAAATCAGATTTGGGATATGAGACAGCAGTTCTCAAATTGAGGATATGTTAGTCATTGACTGTATTTTTCGATTCCAGATAATCGTCTCCTTCCCTGTTGTAATTTGTTACCCAACGGGCAATCCTTCAGGGAAGCGACCGACTTTCGTTTCTCTTTTTAGTTATTTAGACTATTAAAGTTGTGTCTGATCATCTAAACCAAGGGTAGCCTAAGGGTTTGTGAAAGGCCAGTAGGGCATACGTGAAACGAAAATGGTTATGATGGCCACACAGCTAAAAAGAACTAAGTAATTTAAAAGCAATAAAAAGAATTTTAAAAAGTAGATGGAGGCTTTCATTAAGATTGTCTGTAGTAACATTGTCGATTTTTTCATATACGTACATAAAAAAAGAAGCAAAGCAGAAGAAAATTAAACGCAGCTCCAGATTTGAGACTGTATTCATTCTCATGTGAGTCTAATTTTTCAAAATATTGTAATTTATTGCATTTCCAAATATCGCATTCATTTTTCATCCCTCCCAATTTTTGTGTTAATTTTCTGATTTTAAAATTATACAATGCAAAGACAGATAATTTAATTTCATTCAACATATAACTTTTTTTAAGAATTGTACAGAGTCTGTAATGGTTGAAATCACTTGAATGCGAGGGGAGTTACCTGGAGGATTCTTGGTCGGGGTACACAGAGAGAAACTGAGCAATTTTTAAGTACACGGACTGGAAAAAGATTGGGAACCTCTGATATAATAAAACACATATACATGAGCATTTTTAGTAGATTAAGGGTATTCAACCTTTTAAATCTTGGGAATCCTTTGAGTTTACCAATTTCTTGAAGGAGCCTCTTTATCAAAGAGAAGAAAAATAGAATAACAAAGCTTTATCCCATTCAAATTTACTAAATTATTGCATGACTATTTTATCTCTGCAGAAACATCTTAGTAAGATAATTAATGATAAGGTAGCTAATGTTTTTTTTTATTTCTAAAATATATTCTATGTTACAATATTTTATATCATAGCAAATTAATAAAAAGAAAAAATTTTAATGACTTGACCATGATTGTTTTTTTTTATTACAATATATTTTTACGGCTGGATTAATTAATGAATTTTGCAACTTAATGTCATATTCAGCATCCAATCTGTTTCTGAATTTTGTTTTTTGTTGCAGCCCACAAAGATAAAGATTTTTTCCCTTACATAGGTTGAAACATATGGCATTAGATGTTTCACAGCTCTTTCGGTAATTTCAGGATATTCTTTTTTAGTGGCAATCGAAAAGTGCATAATTTACCTGACTAAAATTTAGTTTGAATTGAGTGTAGGTAGATATATCAATTTGTTGCTCTCTTTCTTTGTTGGGAATTCGGAGGTGTCACTATTTTGGATAATGGATTCAAGATAATTTTTCTTTTTGAACAACGAGGAAAATATTCAAGAATTTTTTTTGCAAGTCTGATAAATGTTAAACTAAACTAATTTTTACATTTTTATCGATATTAGCGTTACCGTCTTCTAAAATATTATGCAAATTAGGAAAGCATTCGATATTATCTTTCAAAACGCAATCTCCCCAAAATTTCAATTTTAAAAGAAGGGCATCATTTTTACTTTATGCCTTGAAAAAAATAGTGAAATAAGTGGGTGATTTTTCACTGAACCAAAGAATGGACACTAATATGTGACCTAATGCATCTCGATTAATATATTTGACGCAGGTGAATTTTATGAAATTTAAGATTTTATTTTTTCTATTAAATATTTATTTATGTTTCTTTTTACAAACAATCTGCTTTTAAGAATTTGATCTTTTATAAAAATTAAAATGTAGCAAATATTTTGGCACTTTAATTAATCAAACAGTGATCTCTTGCGAGACCCTGTCAAAGTACCAGGGAACCCAGGTTGAAGACCAATGCAGTAGATGATACAGTTGTTGTACTTATTTATTCATTTTTATCGATTTTTCAATAAAAACCAAAATTAACGTTTATCTGAAAGCTACTTAATATTTTTTGAAGAAGACTCTTACAATAAAAAAGTTACATTCTCGTTATTGCCTATTAATCAAAATATGTTAAGGATCTTGCAGCGTTCAGGCCACTGAAAATAACTATACCTCACGAAATTTATGATACAAAATAGTCACAGCTTCACACAACAAAATATTTAATAGCATCTGAATTCTTATATTAAATTTTTTTATTATTTAAACTACTGTGTAGAGCCGAAGCGGAATGATACTGTTTTTAATGTTCTCTCTCTCTCTATATATATATGTAATAATTAAAGTATAAGATAAATTAAAAAAAATAAATTAAATTTACTTCCTGTGTGTGATACAGTTAAATTTAATCTTTTAATTGTATTGAACAATCGATTTCTAAAACTGCTGATTAAATGTTTCCCACGTTTCAAACCATTAGGAATAATCCCAACTAGACACTTCGTCTCCATACAAAATACCTAAAAGTCCTTGCATCTATGCCCCCGTGATCTGAATAATCCTGCTTTAATTTCTCAGGGAACTTTTTTCTTCACTTCGCTCCTTATTGCTTGTCTTGGTGGACGCACATCAATTGCTATTCCAAAATATCTTTTTTCCTCTCGTGTATTATTAAAAAAATTATGGTACAATCATTTAATTTTTCCTTATCGAGCCACGACTGAATTTAAACATGTTTCAATGCTTAATTGTTAATAAAAGTACAGTTTAATAGTTTACACACACACGTGTGTGGATGCATGTAATTACAGAAGTTGTGATGGTTGGTTTCAGAAAACTAGTTTAAACATACTTTTCCCATTCCAAAGCAAAAGGTACTATTTAAATTACAATTAATCCATTTTTGTTTTTCATTAATTGTTATTCCTTGAGATTTGCTATGTTTTTTGAGCAGTATTGTATTTAACTTGTTTGTAATTTTTATTAATACCTTATATTTGTTTTGAATTAAAATTATTAAATAGAATTCATATTTCAGTGAATATATGGCCTTTTCTTATAAATATTTTATATGTTATTAATCTCGGATAATATTTTTAACATGTTTGTTTTGATTATTTTGATTCTGACTAATTTTTAAATTAATTTTTAATAATTGTAGATTTTAGTTTTAATAAACTTTTTAAGTTTAGTTTTAGTAGTTATAGTTCGAAATTCAGTTTTATTTTATGTAATATAATTTTGAATTAAATTATATAAAATTTAGTTTGATTATATATATATATATATATATACACTGGTTATCATAAATTAAGGAAAAATCACAAAAATAGCGATAACTCTTTCAAAAGTAAGCCAAACCGTGCAAAATTTGCATATGTTGTCCACTAAGAGTAGCTGAGTAAAATTGCAATATGCAAATTAGTGAAGCTGCACTCGGCTTACGTCATCTGCCTGGAGCATAAAAGTCCAAGTTTGAGAGAAAGCACACAAATTTTACTGTGATTGCGACATTGAAAATCTGAGATAGCCAATTCGTAATAATGACCTCTAGGCATCATTTGCCTGAAGAACTACGATGGAGAGCCATCGGGAGACTAGAGGCAGGGCAGAGTCAATCAGAAGTGGCCAGATGGCTAAATGTGAGTCCATCTGTGGTTCATAGACTTTGGAGGCAATTTCAAACCACAGATTCGGCATCTAGGAGGTTCAGTCAAGGACGGCCAACTGTTACGACCAGTGCCGATGACCGATATTTGACATTAAGTGCACGCAGGAATAGAACCGCTACTCCGACACATCTTAGATCCTCTCTTGCTGCAGCCACCGGAAGGTTGGTGTCAACGTCAACTGTGCGCAGAAGGCTCCACGAAGGTGGTCTGTATGCGAGACGACCAGCCATTTGCGTGCCGCTCACATCACGCCATAGGAGAGACCGTTTGCAGTGGGCCCGACAACATGTCCACTGGACGTCAGATCAATGGAGGCCTGTTCTCTTTACGGATGAGTCCAGGTTTAGTCTAGAAAGTGACAGTAGACGTTATTTGATATGGAGAGAACCTGGGACCCGTTATCATCCATCAAACATCCGTGAAAGAGATGCATACGGAAGAGGCAGTGTCTGTGTTTGGGGAGGCATATCCTTAGGAGGGCGCACAGACCTCCATGTCTTTCCAAGGGGAACCGTGAATGCTCAGGTTTATCGAGACAACATCCTTGATGCTTATGTGCGCCCATATGCCGGGGCGATTGGTGATTGCTTCCTGTTACAGGACGATAATGCAAGACCACACAGAGCTCGCATTGTTGATGATTATCTTCAACAGGAAACAATTACGCGCATGGAGTGGCCAGCTCGATCCCCGGACTTGAATCCTATCGAGCACGTTTGGGATGCTCTAGGGAGGCGTGTTGCTATCATTTTTGTGCCATCAATCCGCCCCCTCAGACCCTTGCCGCGCTTGCATCTACTTTACAAAAGCAATGGCTCTCACTTCCTATTGAACTGATAGACCGCATAATTGAAAGCATCACACATCGCTGTTTGTGCTGTATTGCTTCTAGAGGCAATCATATTCCATATTAAAGGTACTTTTTCTATTGCAAACCGATACTTCCAATTTGTTTATTTTATACATGTGCTAATTTCTATACTACTATTAATGTCTGATAATTTCTTTTTATGTTGTTTAATACCTTACTATGTGTTGTATATTGTGGGTAAGTTTCATAAAATTCCATGTGTAATTTCTTGAGTTATCGCGATTTTTGTGAATTTTCCTTAATTTATGATAACCAGTGTATATATATATATATATAATATAATGATATTATTCTTATTTGTATTGGACATTTTATTTAATTAGGTATGGAAAACAATATTTCTTGACATGCACCATATCTCAGGTCGCCAATTCCTGACTTTTTTCATTAACATATTTTTCATAGAATTTGGCAATATCTTTTGTTGTATTTTATGAATTTCTTGCCGGATACTGGTTTTTTAGCCGAGCAATGGTTAAGGATCCAACACACACGAAAAAAATTCTAGTGCAGTAAGATCAGGGGAGCGTAAGGAATGATTCCAAGTTCTCGATAACGGCATCGAGGTGATGTTCCTGTTTTTCTCTACATCATCAGGATTGATCTGGATGCGAGTTGATCGGGGTTTTTCAGTACCTATTTTCACCATCTTTCCTTCTTAAAGTATCTCTCACAGACCCTTGAATTATACAAAATTATAATTCAAGGCCAATATCATAGGCCAAGAGGCTCTCAAATGAAATGACCACATGCGTCTTTTGCACGAAAACACAGGAATCTTTAATTGTTTAGTAATATTGGATAATTTTTACAAGTTGCTCAGTTATATTTTTTTAATAATTAAAATCCAAAGACTTGATTCTCAAATTCAGAAAACGAGCAAATAAAAATTACTTTCCACAAAAGTTATTGAAATTTTAAATTGTAAAGCGACTTTAGTCTAACCCTGTATTAACAATCCTAGTAGTGATCATATTCTATTATTAATACATATGATTTTTAATACCAAACATCCTCTCATTACGACGCTCTATACCTTCAGTATAATTCTTTTCAAAGGACTAATTGCTTCAAATATCTTTGGTAAACCTCCTATTAATAACGTCACAACTGTATAGTGACTAATCATTTTTCTCTTCCATTAAAAATTCCATCCCCACTGCCGGTAAAACAGTTAAGATTCCTCATTTTGTGGTCGCTCCACATTCTCGTAAATTAAATCGTATAAAAAGCGCAATAAGGATGCTCTGTCTTGACTATCGACATCCTCCTCCGAACAAAACTAATCTTTTAATAAATTTTAAAATCAGAAGGAAACAGAAATTAAGAAACGCAAGGGGAAATGAGTAACCGTACATAACACTCGTAATGATTGTCACACTTGCCTCTAAATAAAACCTTAGAAAAAAGGGGTGCTCAATAAGTCCTTAGAAAATCCAAGAGATGAAGCTCATGTAATCGAAATTGGTTTATTTTTAGTAAACATTATGACTCACTAGACATCTGTCAAAGTCTCATTTACTCGTATTTGGGATCATGACACCTTTAGCACCTCAAAAACTCTTCCTGGTAACTTTTCCGGCCGAAGAGTCTCCCCACCTTCTTTGGATCAGATTCACCACAAGCAACTCAACATTTTGATTTTTGCTTGATCCCCCGTGCATAATCATAAATCCGGGTGACGTCAACATCTCGACGCGGCAGCAAACAAATTCTGATTTGACAGCAAATGATTACCGAATCAAAGATAACTTGTGAATCAATGTCACATTTGTTTCGGCTCCACTTAACAGATGGCAGCACCCAATAATAACAACAATTTACCTTAACGATGCCATTTGTATTCAAATACAAGAACTTTTTTTTTTCAGAATTTCCTCGTATTTTGAACATCTATTATTATGATCTAAATAAATATTTAAAAAAACCTTTGAACCAAAATTATGCTGTACATTTAAACTCCAAATATAATTATGTTCTTTTCAAATATGTAATAAAAAGTACGCAATGTTTGAAGCGAAAATATTCCAAAGTTATTGAACAATATGAGGGTTAAGGGACAAAAACAAATTCGGAAGATAATTTCCTTTTTAATTTTTAATAAACAATTTAAAAAATATATTAATAGCCCTCTATTCATAGGGAATAATAGTCTAGTTTCCTTTCCTAGGATAAGTTAAACTTATTTGTTCATACCATAGAAAACTATTAAATTCCATTCACATTAGTACAATATATTAATAAATGTCATCTCCATACTCATACTATCCAGATAAATGAAGGCTCGCTTCAATTATTCTCTTTCCTAAACCAAGCCACTCTAACCTTTTTAACCATTTTCCCATAAGTCTATTTAATTCCATTTCTAAAGTTTTCGAACGCATCCTTTGGAACCATTCTAACACTAATTATATTCTCTATGATTCAAACAATTCGGTTTTCGCCACAAGAGCACTCATCAACAAACCGTTCGTGTAGTGAATACCATCACCAAAGTGCTTAACGCTTAACAAATAACCAGTGGAGTCTTCCTAGTTATTTATAATATCTACTACTTCAATTAATTCGGTCTCTGACCGTATTATGTTACAAAAATAAATACTTTTATAATAAAATTTTATTTAACTGCGCTTCTTTAAACAGTGCATTACCTTTCCAATAATTCAATTCTAACTCCAGTAAATCATAATAGCCCCATTCTGATGTTAACCATATTTAAAACTTTAACCCTTTCTTGGTCAGTGTCGCGAATTACACTTTAGGCTACTTTGTGTCTTTACTATCGGCGTCGCATGTCATGTGATGAAGAAAAAAATTGCATCATTGAAAATGAATTCGTCGCTACTTACACATCTCGAGATATTCCACGATTGTTTTCGTATTTCTCAGTCACGCAGCGTGATATTTATAAGTATTGATACAAAAAAACTAAGCATGATATTTTTGATATTCATTACCAAATATTCTAATACAAAGTAAGCAATAAAATTATCATTGATAAAGCATTTCAATGTGATTTTTATATTTTGATAGTCAAGAAAGACTGTAAAGCTGTAAAACCATTTTAAAAGGTGGTAAAACCGTTTTAACGAATATTTTTACACATCTTTAATATTTTTTTTATGTATATATTTATCATAAATACTTCAAGGCCATAGATTTGATAATGTGGTTTGGTTTTATTAATGTCACACCAGAAGCAACACTTGGGCTATTGGCAACGGATCTCGTAAATTTGAGCCTCGGTCAAGTGACGAGAATGACACCTGAGCTGGCATCCCCTTCTCCTAATTTCCACACCACACCATTGAAACGACTTTGGACCCCGACAGATTTAACGTGCATCAGCCCCGGATACACTGTAGGTCTTTAGTGACATCAAAGCTCGAACCCGCAACTCGACGAAAACCACCGGCTACGATTCCGCGACCACGATAGATTTGATAAATATAATATCAGAGTGTATTTTGTTTTAATTTAAAATATGGGTGCATTTCAGAGAGAACTGGAGCCTTGCGCTTTGGATATAACATGTATGGATACCAGCAGGTCAAGCAAAAAACTGCTCAGTGACAAAAATATTTTGAATTTTCAAATTCATGATAGAATATATATCGATTTTCAGCAATAAAAAGTATTTTTAAAATCCAAAATCCTATAAAAAATATCCAACTAAGAACGGATTAATAACTCATTCTGGGTTTTTTTTGCTTACTCTCTTGTTACAATAAATAAATAAAATAAAACTAGGCTTTTATTTAAAAATGGATTAAATCATATATATATGTAAAAGACTTTGATGCCTAACTAAAATGACTATGTAATTACCGATACATTAAGTACCATAGCTATATACTTGTATATGAAATCAAAAAGAAGCATTAACGCATCAAGCTTTTATAAATTATACACTTTCAATTTAAAAAAAATATATTTTTATACCTTTTAGACCATTTTTAAATAAAAGCTTGATTTTAAATTCTATTTTTACTTCTATTTACTTAATTCTCTTTAATCTGGAATTTTATGTGTAAAATGCTTATACGTGTGTGAAAAATTTCAGTGAAATTGGACGTTATTAAGTGCAAGACCCAGGCCTTCAGCTCGAGCCGTAATTGCACATCTCTGCTTGCTTAACATAGACAAAAGATGAATTCTCCCCAACCCCCTCCCTCCTATGTCCATCACTGCTTGACCATACTGTAGTTCAGCATTGTCATCGGAGTTATTCGTGTATGCAAAATTGCAGTTCGATTGGTTGATAGGAATTGGGCTAGATTCGAAATGAAAAACATATTTTTTTTAAATACACATTGCAAATTAAATAAAAGCTTGTGAAAAGAAGATAAAAATGGGTTAAAATTTGAGTACAAATTTTGAACTAAAAATACAGATATACATATGAATAAAGCAAGTTAAATAAATGCTAGTAAATGTACATTAACGGTTATGTTTGATTTTCCTAATGTCCTTTAAGACTCAAGGAATAGAAGAATTGTACAATATATACACATTATAAATTTTTTTTAAAATGTACATTCATAAGTGTATATATAAAGTTCGTGTTGAAGTCTTATTAAATTCTTGATATATTTAAATGGCCTTAACAAATTATAGAAGTAATGACCTTAAGTTTCCCACTATTAGCATTTATCATAGAATGCTGTAAAATTTTAAATTCGAGTAGGCTCAAAGTTTCTAAATCTCATATGGAAGATTTTCCTTTGTCAATCTCACTTCGTGGTCTAGCTGTGACTTAAATGACAAATCGTTCGTCAGTAGTTATTCTGCTTTGTTTGCATGGCGACGGTTGACGATTTATCATGATTGCGAACTTGAGGGTAGTGTTGTTTCCATCGAGTTATAGATTCAAATCCTAATGCCACTAAAATCTCTCGTGTAACAAGGACGATACACGTTAAATTTGTTGAGGTCTTAAGTCCTTTCTTGGGATGGTGTGAAAGTTTGGAGAGGAAAGTGTCAGTTCAGTCCTCATCAATGGTTCAAAATTATGAGGTCCGTCACCAATAATCCTCGTGTTGCTTTCTAAGTGCGATGTCAATAAACAATTAATCAATCAATCCAGTTTCTGTGCAAAATTATTGTAAAAAAAATTGCAATAAATAAACATTTACTTGTTGTTGGACATTGCAGTCAACAATTTGCTCCAAATATAGTTTGGAAGTAAATAATTTATCCCCTTTTCGTACTATTGTTAATTATACTTGTTTTAATAAAAACGTTCGCTGTTTTATAATTATTTTCGTAACTATAATATGTTAAGAGTTGAAAGTTGAATTCTACTGATTATTATATTTGTTCAGATTCTGCATCTTATCATAGTCAGTGATAGTCAATATATTTGTGGCCGCGAGAGCCGATTGATTATTGCTGTAAATTCAGACCCGGAATTGCTTCCGTAATGTCGCAGATTCGAATCCTGATGCCGCTAAAGAACCTCAGTGTAGCGGCGGCTTGATATACCTTAAATATGTCGAGGCATCAAGTCCTAAAATTGGTGAGGTGTAAAAGTCGAGAGAAGGGGTCGCTAGCTCAGGTATCATTCTCGTCACTTGACCGAATTTCGAAATCTGGAGGTCTGTCACCGATAGTCCTAGTGCTGCTTCTAAGCGCAACGTAATAAAGTAAATAAATCAATCTAAATTTATCAAACCATCACATTCGATATTACTTTAGATATTTCATTAAATTGGTCACTATTTTCATAAAATCCTTTAACTGATATTGATTTAGTGCAACAACTGAAAATAATTGTTGTACCGGGAGATTATAATTAAAATTACATTATTCAGAGGCCTGTAGTATCTGTTCTGCTTATCGAACTTTGATGAAACTTGAAATATATGTCATAAGGTCATATATTTCATTTCTGCAATAAGGGGAAATATTTCTGTAATAAAAAATTAGTACAAATTTTGAGCACCAGGTGGCTTTTATCAAATATTCTTTATGCAAATCCGTCATATCCAAAGGATCATTCAATGTGCGTTTGTCATCGTTAATCATGCCCTTACAAAAGAAAAAGATAGAGCTTTACTGGTAAAACTGTTTTATCAGAACGGCAGCAACCACTTAGATGCTCTGCGTGAATATCGTCATTTAAAGGATCTGTGAAAAGTCCTCATAAGGAGGATTTCTTTGAGGAAGAGGATCATGAAATTTGAAGAGACTGGAGATTTGGGTGTGCTGCCCGGAAGAGGAAGGAAACCGGTTGCGACTGAAACTGTCGAAGAAGTCGCTACTGCTGTGATTGAAAGAGCTTCCAGTTCCATCTATTCTTCAGCAAGTGGTCGATCAGTGTCACAGGAGTTGGAGATTCCGTGGTCGATTGTACGAAAAATTCTGCGATCAATTATAAAATGGTATCCGTATAAGATCCACTTGATGCAAACGCTGAAATCACAAAATCGCAATACACGCCTTGAAATTGCTTGGCGACTTTAGGCGAGAATGGAAGATGAAGACGTATGGCCTTGGAAAATTCTATGGTCAGATTAGGCACTCTTTTATTTAAATGGAGTTATGAATAATCAAAATTGCCGCATATGGGGTACTTCACCTCCTACTGTCCTGCATCAACAACCATTGCATTCTGTTTGCGTGACTGCTTGGTGTGGATTTACTGCTGAGTTTATCCTCCGACCTTTCTTCTTTGAACTTCTCCCTCCACAAGGTGCTAAAAAATGCTCTGTCACGAGTGCACAGTACTGTGAACTCCTTCAACAGCAGGCCATTCCTGCTTTACAGGAACGACAATGTTTGCTAACCTCTATCTTTATGCAAGATGGAGCAACTCCTCACATTGGGCGCCAAGTCTTAGTCCCTGTGATTTCTGGTTGTGGGGATTTCTAAGAGACCGTGTTTATAGAGTTTATAGAGGAGGAATTAGGGCTTGTTTTGAAACCTAGCATTATACGTTATGTGGCTAAAATCCCTCGTGAGTTGCTTCGCGCTAACATTGAAAACGCTATAATGCTTTTTCAACACGTTATTGATTCCAATGGAGCACATATTGAGTATATTACGTAACTGAATAAATTTTAACGATTCTAACATATTTTTTGTCTTTCTTTGGGTATCACATTTCTTCTCAGTGGTCAAAATTTGAACTATTTTTTTTATAGTAGAAACCTTTTTCCCATGGTCCATATAGCATATATTCCAAGTTTCATAAAAATCCAATAAGCAGAACGGGATTTACAGGCTTCTGAATAGTGTAACTGGAATTATAATCACCCGGTATGTGACTCGTCTCAACTAGTATATTTTATTGTTTTTAGCAATATATTTTATATCATCGTAATTATCTAGCTCAATAGCTCCTAAGGAGGGTGGTACCACCCTCTGAAAGCGTTGAAAAGATATAAAGGAGCTCTGAGGGACTGCCATCCCCTGGCCACTACTAGCAAGAACGCATCCCCCGGCATTGAAAAGCTTGATGAATACAAAACATTTTTGAACTCATTATTCAACAAATGGTTCTAAATGACTTTTAAGCATTATAGGTGCTATTAAAAGTATACTGCTGTTTGTAGAAAATGCAACACCATGAAAGAATCATCAGAATCAAATGAAATTTAATGCAGAAACGACTTGTACTGATACAAATAAATGATGAAATTTTCAAAACAAAAGAAACAAATTAAGCGTCCGAAATCAGTATTTGGTGCAGCCACCATGCGCTGCAATAAGTGCTGCTATACGACGTGGCATGGAGTCAAACAGATGTTGAATATCTGCTTGAGGAAGAGAATTCCATATCGCTTGTATGCGCAACCAAAGTTCGTCTTTGGAAACTGCAGGACGCGGATCACGAGCGAGACGCCGACCAACCATATCCCACACGTGCTCAATAGGCGACATATCCGGTGAATAAGCAGGCCAAGGAAGAAGTTGCATGCGTTGTGCTGAACAGAAGTCTCGAACAGTCCGCGCAACATGTGGGCGTGCATTATCCTGCTGAAAGATAGCTCCAGGGATGCCTTGAAGGAAAGGAACGACTTCGGGCTGTAGCACTTCACGGACGTACCTGTTGCTATTGAGATTACCCTCAATTCGTATCAAATTGGATCGTCCATGATACGAAATCGCACCCCAGACCATAACTCCGGGTGTTCGACCACTATGTCGTTCAATAATACACTCAGGAAGGCAGCGTTGACCGGCATAACGTCTAACACGAACACGGCCATCATGGGTCCACAAATTGAAGCGTGATTCATCTGAAAAGACAACTTGGTGCCAATCAGCTCGCCTGTCTCTGTGCTCAAGAGCCCACTGCCGACGCAGCCGTCGATGATTCGCCGTGAGGGGAATCCTGTATAAAGGCACCCTTGCACGCAATCCACGGCGCAGCAGACGACGACGAATTGACGAAGCCGACAATTGTACACCTGTAGCAGTAGACCAACGTGCTGCCAGCTGCCTGGAGGAAGCTGTGCGATCATTCACCGCCATGCGGAGCAGGTGTCGATCATCGCGCTCTGACGTCACCTTCTGTCGTCCAGTGCCTGTTTTTCGAGTTGTTCGGTGCTCGTCGGTCCACTGCTTCCAAACTCGCATCACTGTGGAACTGTTCCGCTGCATACGAGCTGCTATTGCGCGATAGGAAAATCCTCCTTCTCGAAGGCCGATTATCCTCCCTCGTTCAAACTCCGTAAGTTGCTTGAATTTCTTATTCTTCCGTCGTGGAGGCAGACTCAGGTCTCACTAAACGTTTGCCACTAACAAATAATCATAGACTTTTTTCAACGTCCCGCTACAGCACTTTATTTATACGCTTTCAGCATCAATTCAGAGGGCGCTGCGCGCGCCGCGCACGCGCGATGGCTCTGAAACTTTATTAATTTGCATAATATCCTATAATTGACATTTGCTGCGAATTTCATTTGATTCTGATGATTCCTTCATGGTGTTGCATTTTCTACAAACAGCAGTTTAGATATCGGTACATTGTAGCCTCTTTCCTGGTACCTTTTTGCCTAGTACATGAACGAACATGCACATTGCACCACGAAAAAGCACTACAATGTGTGTATATGTTTCGACTCGATCAACAAAACTTAAGTAGATTTAAAAATCTGGACATGTCACGTCTAGATGAAGGCTCCTATGAATTTTCAAGTCTACTGTAAATTCTGTTGAGTCTTATGCTTTTCTTTTTAGTACTAGTGTAATGTTTTTAATAGCATGAAATAAAATACGTTCAAAAGTGGGAAGGAAAAGAAGTGTTTCTGTATGATTCCTTACTTTTCTGACGTTCTCAAGCATTTAAAAATATTTGTTAAATATCTGAAAACTCCTAAATATGAAATTGAAATAGATTTCAAGAATGGAAGTCAGGAGGCTTTTTTTTGAAGGAAATATGGTAGGCCTTGAAATGTTGGGAATCTACTATCTTGTTCAGGGGGTTCCTAACTTTTCTCAGTCCATGTACCCCCAGATGGATCGGTTCTGCCACGTATTCCCAACTGGATCGGTTCTCTTCCGTATATCCCAGCTAGATCGATCCTTTTCTCCGTACCCAACCGGATCGGTTGCTTGCCGCGTACCTTCATCTGGATCAATTCTTTTCTTCATATCTCCAGGTAGCTCGGTTCTTTATCCACATATTTCCAAATGGCTCGGTCCCTTTCCTCGCAGGGCCGTGGTAGCTTAGTGGTCATGGTCACGGACTCGTGGCCGGCGGTTTTTGCCGAGGCGTGGATTCGAGTCTTGATGCCACTAAAGACCCACCAAGTAGCTGGGGCTGTTGCACGTTAAATCTGTCGAGACTAAAAGTCTTCCAGTTGGCATGATGTGGAAGTTATAAGAAGGTTCCATCTCAGGTTTCGTCCTCTTCACTTCACCGAGGTTCGTTGCCAATAGCCCTCGTGTTGCTTTCAGTGCGACAATAAAACCAACCAATCCCTTCTGTGTACCTCCATCTGGATCTGTTTTTCCCTGCGCACCTCCAGCTGGCTCGGTTCCTTTCCGTGTACCCCAGGATTAGTTATTTTCCGCGTACCTCCAGATGGCTTGGTCTCTTTTCGCGTTCTCCAGTTGGCTATGTTCCTTACTACGTATCCCCAGTTGGCTCGGCTTGGCTTTCATCGAAGATTGTATTGATACGGAAAATATATTTCAAATGATAATGTTAATAAAAATCTCTACCATCTTCCACTGTCATTACCATTTTCTTTTCGCGTACTTCCTAACGGCCTCTTGAGTACCACCCGGTCGGGGATTGCTGATCTAGATAGACGAATAGAATTTCAATAAACTCTGCTTTAGTCTTACAAGACATTTAAACCATCTTGAAATAACTTCATTAAACAGTAATCAATTTTAATGGACGTTCGTTCAACTTACAGAAAACTCTATCGGAAATGATAAAAAATTTTCAAACTCCCAAAAATCAATTTCTCAAATGTAGATTTAGAGTTTGTGAGTCAAGATAAATTAAGCACAGACCACAAACGATATTTCACGAACTGGAAAAATTTATTCACACTGTAAGAATCATCTCTTACTCATTGTTTCCAAATTCCAAGGAAAGTAGATAGAAAACGCGAATATTTCTCTCCTTAAAATCTTTTTGCATTCCAACATCCACCGAGGGAGGAAAAGAGGAATAGGAGGCTCTGTAAATCCTTGTATAAATATACATCCTACCGCTTTTCAGGTAAGGGTGAGGGATATTACCTTTCGCTATCTAGTGCGAAGAGGGCCACATAAAAAAAGAAGCGGTGCGAAATAAAAGTGCGGCGAACTAAATAGCCGCCCCGGACGAGTGTTATTTTATGTGACCGCCGTGCATCCAAGGACACTTTGCAGCAAGAATGGCAAACCCCTCTTCTCCTGCGACAAAAGGACTCCAAATTGTGTACCGAGCTATAAATTCCTCCCTCTCTACAGAGAGAATATCTTCCACTCTCTGGGATTCTTTTATTTATGTGTTTATTTTCTTCCTTCCCTGTGCGAAGTGAGTTTTTTTCCCCTCCGTCGTTATTATTATTTTCAATTTTTACCCGGACCTTATCGCAGGGGCGCATCATCCATAACGATGACTTCGGGGCGCAAAGTAGGTGGGTAACTCCCAGATAGGGCCTTATTTGGGCCCTGAGGGCGCGATTTGGCGTGCGTCTTTTGTGCTTTATTGGTCGGACGCGAAACGGCGCTGATGACCCAAGAGAGATAGACCAAGGTACAGATTTCTTTTCTCTCCCCTATTTTTTTTGGCTCGCAGAAAATGTCTTAGTCCTTTCCACCCCCTCCGCTGCAAAACGGTATCTTTTTCCGCGATAGTCCGCACCAGCTAATATTCAGGTGTTGAGAAATCGTTTGTCTTCCTACATCGATCTTGTAAACTTATCAAGGTAAAAGAGAGAGAGAAAAGATATAATAAAAAATGGTCTGGCATGGTGACATTTTTATCGCCAATTTTTGCAAGGGAGAAAGAATTGATGATGCGTTTACCCTTTCTTTTCCAACAAAAACCAGAGATTTTTTTTTTACTTTTTATTTTTAACATTTTTTTTTTATTTGATTACTTCCAGAGATGCCCTTGTTGAAGGGAAGAGGGGCGCAGAACGGGCGATCATTATAATTATTCCAATGGCGGGAGTCGCAATCCATAAACACCGACCGTCCCAGGTACTGAGAAGGGTTGAGAGAGATATTACCGACTTTACCTCGGGGCTTTTAAAGAGAGATAGCACTACCTTAATGGAGCTTCTGTTCGTAGAGCCCCAGATAAGGCACCTTTTTTTCACCATTATTATTATTTTTACTATTATTCTTTTTTTAAAATATATGTCTTGAAAAATGATCCGCTGCAAATGTCTTCCGCCATCACGGCCTGAAATAGAAGAAGGCTTAAATATGAAAAGGGTTCGGGGAATTCAAACGACAGAGGGAGAGAGAGAGAGAGATATGAATGAAAATAAAATGTTCGTGCTTCCCTAATTTCACCCCCATACCATTTAGAGTAATCGAGTGTTTGGAACGCATGCGGCATCCTTCCCCGATATTTAATGTATTGTGTTCCTTCGATTATTTTCCATGAGCAAGTGCATTAATTTGAGTTGGGAATTCCAGCTATGGTTCGACTGATTATGAGACCGCAGACGACGGAAGTTGAGGTTGAGTGGTAATTATTTAAGGTTTGCTGATCAGATAAAGAAGTAAAGGGTTCGGCGATTGATGAGGGTAAATGACAATGAATGAGTGAAAAAATTTGAAGTTCATATTACCGGAAGGATGCTTAATTTCCTTTTAATGGGTTGAGGTACTTATAGGATTTTGAAAACAGTTCGGCGCGTGTTCGTGGTTTTGTTCAAAGAGTGTTTGGTTTCATTTAAGGTTACAGAGACACTAAAATGCTTCAAATTTTCTAATTTTGATGTTGATGTTAAAGAAATAGAGGATGATTTAATGAATTAGTAAATGTATTCTTTATGAAAAATAGTATGTTCTTCAGAAAAATTTTAAAATTTGTGGACAAATTTGGTACGTCATTGAGAGAAATATATTTTTGTGATTTTTTTTAAATGTGTCTACATTTTTTTAGATTTCTGGTATACTGTCAAACCAGTTTTTATGCACTCCTTTATAGATTACTCCATTATTATTTTTTTTGGTACAATATTTTTTATGTTTTATATGATAGAAGTCAATCAAAACGCGTAATATAAATAGAAGTAATAGAAACGTAAATGCAATTTAAAAAGAAAGCAGCATATAGTCTACCAGATATTACATCATCATGTCACAAAAAGTATATTCATATTGCATCACCAGTTTAATTATATCGTAGGTTCTAAGTGTAAGTTTGGGGACGTTAAATGAGTTATCTTACAGTCGATTCTTTAAATTCTTGAATAAACTTCGAACGTGTATGTCTGGTTAATGTGGCATATAAGTCAACAACTGTTTGGCTGCAAAAGTTGATCACGTACTACATTGTATCACCAAAAATATCAATATAGAACGAGTGCAAGACAGCATTGTCAAATGCCGAAAGGGATTTTGCACCAGTAGTTCACAAGAAATGATGCGTTCATGACTACGAGGAAAATTTTTTGTACAAATATGTACATTCTTGAAAATATTGAATGTATAATATTTAATATATATAAGCAAATAAAGTATTTAAAAATGTTCCCGAGGATAAATTAATTTTTCCTTATTTGGGAAACCAATTTATAGCAACATATTGTGAGGATTTGAATTATATTTTCAATCTGGAATTTTTTATATGGTCTCTATTAATCGGATTAAAAAAATTAAAAAAAATATCTGGCAAGCAATATATTTAATTGCTTTTTATGAAGTTTTAGAATATTTTTAATGCGTTTTCTTTGATGTGGTTCCCAATCCACGCTCAAAAATAGCATTGAGGGTACTTTCCTCCTAATTTATTTTACGGAAAGCATTAATACGTTCCACATTATAAAATGAGTATATTGCCTATATATTGAACACAATTTTTTTTTTAAATAAACACTCCCAAACTTTAAGTGTAGCATAATCTTTAAATGAAAAAATTGTACGAATTTTGAATCATAAAATTAAAATTTTTTAAAAATATTTTACTAAATTTATTTTGAAAATTATTATTATGTTCAGTATACAGAATATTATCTTTATATATAAGTTCTCTAGAAATTTTTTAAAGTTATAAATACAATACATTTACGAAAATGCACTTTAAAGTAAGTGCATGATATAGGTCTTGCTTAAAGGTAAACACGACACAAGTTAATACAAGTATTTATATATATATATATCAAAATTAAGAGAATTAAGTTCAAATTAAGAGAATTTGCATATTTTGTAGAATTTCATGAAGAGAATGGAACGAAATGTAAAAATACTGTTTCGAAACAAAGATGCTAATCTTGTACATCGAATACGTAAGCGTATATGAGTATGGGGGCGTAACTAGTCGAAAAACATGAGTTATAAGCGCTCGTGACAAAATCCACATTTCGTTCGCTAGCGCATTTTGCCGAATTTCTTTTTTTCGTTTTTTCCGCAGGAATAGCTTAAATTAAAATTAAAACACTAAAAGTGAGTAATGACCAACGTTTAGGTGATGGAATGAGGTGGTGAACTGTGAGTAGGCTAGAAGCAGGTTAGTCTCAAATCTAGATTTGCAGAAAATTCGATTTAACGCCCTGAGTCGTGCCCAACTTATGGAAACAGTTTAAGGATACCGGATTCATCGAGAGGAAGCCTGGGCAAGGTCGTTCAAGAGCCACGATGACAAGTTAAGATCTGCACTTGTCCATTACAACGAGGCGTAACAGGGATGCTACAGCTTCTCAGGTCTTTCGTGAGTTGTATGGAGCCACAATAACCCGGGTTTCAAGGGTGACTGTTTCCAGATGACTTCATGAGAGACGGCTGTTTGCAAACACACATGCTGATTGCGTCCCGCTCCGTTGTGTGAACAGGAGAGTTGAAGAGATCATACGGATTGGAACATGGACCAATGGGTGATCTTTCTCTTCACTGATGAGTCCCGGTTCACCCCAGAGGCTTTATGGTCTGGACAGGGATCATACTGGATGGCCGCACACACCTCCATGTCTTTGAAAGAGGCACTGCTACTCTTGAGAGGTATAGGAAAGAGGTCTTGGAGTCCTATATCTGCCATTTCAGGGGTCCAATTCGTCCTGATTTCCTTTTAATGGATGGCAACACGAGGTCACATAGAGCTCAGCTGGTTGACGAATTTCTGAAAAGTGAGGATTTTTGCCGGATGTATTGGCCTGTCAGCTCTCCAGACTTCAATCCTATAGCGCATGCCTAGGACGCTCTGGGGAGGGCTATTGTAATTCGCAAGACCATCCGAAACCTGAAAACAGCGTTGCTGAACGAGGGGGACCGATTGCCACAGGAACTCATAAACTCCCTTATTTCCAGCATAAAATCACGGTGCGAGACTTATATATCAGTAATAGGGGACCATACAACCTATTAACCCCTTTTTTTGTTATATTCTGCAACTGATGTTTCATACCTCGAGACTCCAATTAGTGTTACGCACGATAATGCGTATATTAAAACTGCTGAATGGTTATCTGTTTGAATTTTATCAACTTTATGTACACACCTAATTTCAATAAAATCTATTCAGTAGTTCTAGAGATAATTGACCAAATCAGAAAATTCTCTTAATTTTGAACACCGGTATATATATATATATATATATATAATTTTTATTAGTGTTAATGTTAGTTGTTGTAGGGTATTTATCTATGTAAGATTTGAATATTTTTAAATCTGATTGTTTGAATATATCGGAATGTCCTTTCTTTTCTTTGTTTAATATTTGGGCTTCTGATTTCTGTATACATGTGTTGGTTTCTAATGTTATTTTGTCTTATGGTTTTTGATACATTTTTTTATTTCATATTTTTTATATAATATTTTTCTGCAGGGGAATGTTGGAACTGGAAAACTAGTTAAGACCTGTAAATCTGTCATGAGCCAGACTCAAATTTATAAACGTTATAGCTCATTTTCTTTTTTGTTTAATTCTCCCATTTTTTTTACAGTTTTTTTCATGCCTATATATGTATATTTGCATATTTTAGGGCTTTACTGTTATTTTTTTTCTTATTTTCTTTCAATTATATTCTTTTTATTATTAGTGCGGTGATGTAACTTTCTGTTTTTCTGTTTATTTGAAATTACGAGAACGAGCTTCCATATTACTAGGTACCATAGGATAAACATTACGCTTAAGAAAACAAAATGGCCGATAGATGGGAGTGTTAAGGCTCCGATCTACCGGGCATTTTGATTTTGTGAGCGTGATGTTAATCCTATGGAATTGTTACGTTTGCTCTTGCTAGGTACCATACTATTTGATCTATTTGAATTCAAGAAAGTGCACCTAAAAGAGCAAAAAACAATGGAGGCTTCTGCGGAATTACTTTTTTTTCTCCGATTTTTAAAAATATTTTTTTAAAGACTGAAAAAACTCGTAAACAATTCATTAAAATAGGAGTAAAAGTATTTTTAGAAATCAACGAAATAAAGTAATTCCGCAGAAGCCATCACTATTTTTTGCTCTTTCAGATTCCCTTTATTGCATTCAAATAGTAAAGATTTGAGAGCAAAAGTAGAAATTCCGTAGAATTAACATTACGTCCACGAAATAAGAATGGCCGGTAAACGGGAGCATTAAATTACGGGTTAAGTTTCGGATCCTTGAAATTTATGTATCATCTATTTTTTTCTAGTTTCTCTAAACTGGATCAATCAAAGTTGTTTAACTGAATTAGTTTTGCAATACATTCGTTTGATGATTTAAAACGCTGTAAATGAATATTTCATGCGTATAAAATTAATTTATAATTGTATACTAATGTACAACCTTGATGTATTGATTTAAAATTATTAATTACTATTTATAATGTTAATTAGATTGAAGTTGATGAAGATATTTAATCAATAAGTTTTGAAACAGTTTTTCCCAACATGCAACTTCAGAACACATATTCATAACATTTAATATTTTTGGCTTTGAAAAGTAAAAATGAGCTTATTGTATGACAAGTTTAAATTACCCTATTTTTTAAAATTAAAAGTAATGGAAGTCCTATATTAAGATTGGGATATTAGTATATTTGTATATCTCTCTTTATGCGCACACAAAGAAAGTCACGTGTATAAATATAACTAATAATGAATGAGCTGTAATGTAGAAATATTAAGTTATTGATTACAGATTTACGGAGTTAATAAACCGTTATTGATTAGTTATGCATATAATAATAATGTTTAACTAATCAATAACTGTTTATACATTTGTAAATTGATATATTTATCTCTATGTAAAATTGCAGAAAAATCTACATCATTTATTCTTTAAAAATTTATAGAGCACTTATACAGATTCAACATTGCATATATTGATCTTATTTATAATTTCGAAAATAAATTTAAATGTATCAAAACTTTTTAAAAAATTATGTTTTAAATTTCCTTTTGGAACAAATATTGTGCAATATTCAAAACGTGAGAGAATTATTAAGGGAAAAAATTATGTTCACTGTACTCGTATAGAAGTTAACATCATTTCATGATAGGGATACTAACTATGATCAATATGGGTAAATTAGATTTTGAGGAGAGTGTACTAAAATCTGTAAGAAAAATGAGTGAAATACAAATACAGATATTTATCTCTATATCGTTGCACGTCTGTTTTACAGTTTTAAAATTCAATTTTTGAGCTTTCTAGTTAAGGCTTCCGTCTACTGACCATTTTGTTTTCTTGAATGTAATGGTAATCCTGTGGAATTTCTACTATCGCCCTCAAATCCTTACTACTTTATCTATTTGGATACAAAATAGTAAACCTGAAAGAGCAAAAAATAACAAAGGCTTCAGTTATAGTTTCTCCTTTATGTTCGAATATTTTTTAAAATCCAGAAACGTAATCATTAAAATAGAAATAAAAGTATTTTTGAAAATTGGAGGGAAAATAAAATTGCACAGAAACCTTCATCATTTTTTTCTCTATCTGATGCACTTTTTCGAATTCTAATAGATATAATAGTAAAATTTAGAAGAGAGTGGTAGAAATTGCATAGGATTAATAATATGATCATGAGTTCAACATGGCTGATAGACGGGAGCATTAATTAATTCTCATAAATTATACATCTACGGAATAAACGAAGAGCTCAATTTTTTAACAGAAAGAAAAAGAGACGAATTTTGAAGTATATTAGAATCTCGGTTACATTAAAAATGTATTTTTAAATTATTTCTTGATATCATGACTTTATTATGTGATTTTTATAAGATATGCAGATTGTTAACGCGTGAAAGATCAAATTATGCTAATGTTACATTCCTATGAAAGAAATTTACAACAAATTCATCCATATGCATCATATTTTGGTTCTAAGAAGTGTTTCTGGAATTCATTACGCTTTTTCTTAAATCTTTTCCATTGTGATAACAGCTCATGCTTTTCTGCACCAGTAGTCACTCAAGAGTGAAAAATAGCGCGAACCGTTTACTTTTAAATCCCATTAAAAATCTTTTTCCGCGACATTACTTTTCTCATATATACCTACCATTATAACTTCCTTAATATTCATGATATTTCAAAAACTGAAAATTACACCCCGATTATTAAAAGCAAGCCCATCCCTTGGGTTGGTTCTTATTAACATAAAAAAAAGATATTCTCTGAAACTGAGCAAAAAAATTTTTTTTCTTTTACATTCTATAATTTAAAAACCAGTCCAACCCCCCTCTCCCTTGAGTTGAGGCAGCGTTGGATCACACGACAAAATTTACACGTATACCAGTGACAAATTCATTTAATTTTCTACCTCCCATTTTGCCATTGTTTGTTCTCTATCCATCCATCCCTTTCCTTTCTATTTTTTTTTCGTGTTTCGTCGCAGTTATATGTACACAAGCTTTCATATTAATAATAATAATGACAAAAAAGCAAAATAAAAAAATAATAAAACTCCTCCCCCTCCTATTTTTGCCGGAAAGATTTGCATACTGCATTTTTTAACACATCCAAGCGTCGAGCTCCATTCCTATTCATGAACAAAGGTTTTTTCATTGTAAAAAATAAAAAAGGAAATATTTCGGAAAAGCAAAGAAAACGGCAGAATAATTTTTTTTTGCAGGGGGTTTTCGTCGCACGTGAGGATTTTGCCGCGAAATAGCGATGAATCTTTGGAGAATCTTTATTTTTTTCATTTTCCTTCTTAAAAAATATGAAAATGTGTAACGGAGTGTTAAAAAAAAGGAAAATGGGCACGTATCCGTAGAGGGGTGTAAAGGGGTGGTCGGAGTTCTTTTGTAGTGAAGGCACAGCCAGTGCTTTCGATTTACAGGCAAACGAACTAGAGAATGGTAAAGGGAGGGGGAAGGTGTTGTTGGAATGGTGTAAATGTAAATTTTGTTTTTCTTTTGAAATCTCTTTCCGATCGAAAAACGATGACGGAGAGAAGTCCTCAGAGATGGAAAGGGGTAGAGAAATGTCTTATTTATTATTTCCCCTCCTTTGGATCTTTTGTTAATTTGATTCTTATTTTCATTCATTTTATTTTGTTGCTTCCTCACCAATCTTTCTGTCTCTTAATTGGAATTTCATTTCAAAACAGAAGTTTTGTGAGAGAGGGATAGTTGGAGTTTATGGCAAAGAGCCAGATCTGGCTGAGCTGCGCTAAGCAATTGTTTAAAATTTGAAAAATTTTAAAACTAGTTTCAGGATAACGGATAAAAGCATTGTAATATGTTATTAAAAGCCAATTTTATATAATAAAACAAACAAGTTTCGGTGCGTGCTGTATCTCATCAGTTCAGACAAGTTTAATAGATATGAATGAAAAAAAAAATGTTATGATGATTATGAAACATTGTAATGTAACGGGTTCATGTGCGTTTTCGACCTTTAACTAACCTTCTGAGATAATTTAAGACGTTATTTAATTTGAGATCTTCGTCATGTGAATATACCGTTGCTTACATAAATCAACATTGTTACGAAGGTGCTTCAAAAAGTAGTTGTATTTGAAGACAGATGGCATCATTAAGGTAAAGTGTTATTACCAATGAGTGCTGCCATCTGTAAAATGGAGCCGAAATAAATTTGATATTGATTAATAATTAATTTTTGATTTGGTAGTTATTTGCTGCCAAATCAAAATGTGATTGTTGCAGCATTGAGTTGTCTACGTCATTTTGAGTCGAGTTGTCACCGTCGGTGTGACGTGGACTCTTCACTATGTACCGGAAATCTACCAAACATCAAAGGGTCGGGTGCTTCCGGTGAATCTTTTCCAAAAAAAGCGAAGTTGATTTCTTCAGTTATGACGAAGAATTTTTGAGGAGCGAAAAGTGTCATGATCACAAATGCGAGAAATTCAGACTTAGACAGTTGTCTAGTGAGTTATGATGCTTTACTAAAAACAAAACCCTTTTCGATACTACTAGTTTCATCTCTAGGAACTTCTAAGAACTTATTGAATGACTCTCGTAATAATAATATTGAATAACTCTTTATATAGAGAGCGAAAAGTAATGAATAATTGGGGATGAGATAGATAGATAAGATGTTTTAAAAGGCGAGAGAAGGTAAACAAGATTACAGTGCACAAGATATTAGTGTAAGGAAGCCAAGGGATTAGTGAATAATTAATATTTGACTCAAAGCCAGTGTGTAAGTATTGTTCTTGACTCGGATTCAGTTTTGTAATTAGTGAAACAAGTAGAGTTTTCATTCATAATCTTTAGCTTCGGGTACTGACGTTCATGGTTTCAAGTCTTGATGCTAATAAAGACCCGCTGTGCAGCAGTCTGATGTTCGTTCAGTCTGTCGAGGTTCCCGTTGGCTTAACGCAGAGGTTTGTAAAGGGAGGTGCCAGCTCGGGTATTGTCCTCGTCACTTGACTGAGGTTCAAAATAACGAGGTCCATCGTCAATAGCACTTGTGTTGCTTCTAAGTGCCATGTTAATAAACAATCAATGAATCAAAATTGGTTTCGAATACGAGTTAGTCTCCGCTCCTCATTCGTAATGCAAACATTTATTTTTGTTTATTCTTAGACAGAATAAACATAGTTTAAATGTTTGTCTGTTTTATTATTTGCTGACTGATTACTTAGTGAGTTTCAAGAGATCAGATTGATTGATTATGTTATGAAATAGGGCGTCACAGTACAATCAATTAATGTATAATGTACGGTGTATGGGACATTACAAGAAGAACACACAGGAGATCTCAGACCTATCTATAGTTGTTTGTAGAGCAATGGTTTCCTAGAAAAGCGGAGCCGTTACCTATAAATCACATATTGCGATGAATGACGTCACTGAAACGTTCTCTTTAAACTAGATGGCATGGTTTCCTTACGAGATTAGAATGCGAGAATAACACGTCTCTGGTTTGCATAGAAAACGTTTTGGTGATGTCTTCCCCCGTAAGGAAACCAATACGATGTCGAATCAGCTTAACGTCCACTCTTCGCATTGAAACAATAGGCCATGCTCAAATATTAGGTTTTATCAAATGCAGTTCGTTGTTTGTTTGCAGACTTTATGATTTCTGCCATGTAGTTTTAGTGCCATCTAGTATGAAACATTTAAGGCTTGGTACTTGGTAGAAGTTTTGTCATGAGAGATTTTTTTGAATAGTCATATTAATGGTATGCATAGCCATGATAAATTGTTTTATATTTATATAAATGCTAACTACATATCGAAATTTTGACTAAAATGGAAAAAATTGCACAATCTCTTAATAGTTTGACCCGTATCTTATACATTAATGCTCTTAAAGCGTAGCGTGATTTGTCCGTATGTAGTGCGGACATCATATTTTCAAATCTCACGTTTCTGGTTATCACGTATAATTTATTCTAGTTTGCTTCTTGATTCATAGATAGCGTTACTGATTCGTATGATAACGTTCTAGGGTTTTTTTTGTGTCGTGATTCGTTGTGAAACGCGAATTTTCGTTTTAGTATTATATATTGCAGTTCATGAAAGTTTTTCTTTTAGGTAACGTTAGAACGATATTATTATGATTTTATTAAATTAATATGAAACATTAATAAGAAAGTTTTTAAATTTTACAGTACGTAGTTTATATTTTTAAATTTTTGTGGGAACCGAAAAGGGATAATTCTGGCATCAGTCGTAATGGCTATAAAAATTCTGACCACAGCGACAATGATATATTTATATATGATATGATATATGAGTGACGAATTTGTTTGGGAAGCGAATACAGAAACTCTTTATATATCTTTGACATATCTTCCGACAATGATGAAGCAAATTTGGATGATGATATCGAAGATGCTCGGGCTTTTTGCAAAACTGAGGGGAAAACCCTACAACTTCTCCATCAATGTATCCATTTCTTGGCATTCCATTCATTCTCATGAATCATTTATTCATTAAATGAAATGACAAGTTATGGAAAATAAGTTGACATTTCATTCCAGCTTATTTGTAAAAAGCCAACATTGAAGGGGCAATGATAATTTTTATGATTCTACAAATGTATTTAATTTTGGGACAGTAAATGATTGTTCACATGTATTTTGACCATATTTAAAATTTCCATATTTAAAATTTCCTTACAATTACATTTATTTTGCTAATAAAATAGACATTTTGAGATCTTTTTTAAAAATTTCTTGAACTTCTAAGTTGTTGATTGACATTTAATAAGAATTGATGATAAAATTATTATTATTATTCAATATAGAAAGAATTTTTGAAAAGCATCTTAAAGCAAAGATACTCTAATCGTTTTCTTTTATCACTTCCTTCCACACACGTTAAGAGTTGCTTTAACATCAGAAAAGCACTCTATAAGGGACTGTTAAATGAAAAAATTTCTGAAATGAAACTAGTGATAAGGCAGTGAAAAATTAAATTTGTTATCATAAAAAATTTAAATAAATAAATAATCAAAATTAAGAGGGTCAGTTTTGTATTTAATTAATTCAATTAAAAGAAATGTTAAAATGGTGGGATTTTACGTGCCGAATTTAATTCTTTATTGTACTTCAATGTTGCTCTATGTTAAAAGAGTGTTTATTTTAAATATAAATATAATAATTTTTATGTTTATAGTTCATAAATAAAATAATTCTTATGTGTTTTTTTGTGCCAATGTAGTGAATTTATGTGGACCTTTATCTCATTTGCATTTGTACTAGTGGACCTTTATTCATTTGAATTTGTGATTCGGAAAGCCATTATTCAGAAAAATAAGTTTTGTGAAGTTTTTTAGTCTAGTTTAACAATAAATCTACTGTTATGTAGTCCCCACGATCATTAAATTGAGGATTTTAATTTGGGATAGTTCCTATTGGACTCTTCGGATTTACAAATGAAAGATCCGCAGAGGGTTTTTGCACACGTATCATTTTAGAATGTGATTGCTCTTTCAAAAAGTAAGGACGCTTTCTTTTTCTTTATGGCAACCCTGCGTTCCTCTAGGAGATACTTTTAAATAAGTAATTCGGCAAGACTGGACACATTCACACACACTCATTCGCAAGAATTCGACGGAGATACGCTTCATACTCGCAAGTTTTACATAACTCCCGCACACACAAAATGAAGCTATTAACCAAACATCTAAGTTTGGCCCTCCATTATCATCCTTTATGCATGTCAAATTATACATCTATTAATTGTAATCTTGTTCGTTCAATAAAATAAATTAATGCACCAAATGATGGACTTCTTATTTGCATCATTGTTCTTATTTATACTTTACTCTGATCGAAGTTTCCTTTCCCACTATATGATTCACTTTGGCTTAACTAATCTAAAAATTTACAGTTTTAAATAACTAATTAAATTAGAGAAGAAGATTCCGTATAACTACCAATATTTCATAAATACCTTTTTCTACAGGTGATGATTAAATAGTTGCTTTTGAAATAAACCTAATGTTCCTTTCTAGTTGTTTATAAATAATACAGATTTTATATCATGGGCAATAAAACACAAAATATTTTTCTTGTCAAAATGTTTGAATAAAATATTTATATTGTTTAAATTTTTAATATACACATTTTTAGAAAGAAGACTAAAATATAAAAATTATATACTAATTCAGAAAATTGCGTAGCTATCATTATTCAAATTAAAATAAATTTATTTATCTTTTCACTTTTTACGGGTGACGTGTCTTTCCCCGTGAATACTTTCCCAAAATATGTTTTTTTTACATGAAGAACATATTTTTGTGATTTTATTTTCTTTGAAATATTCGATTTGATACGTTTCCCATCTTTCATAAATTGTTGTGAAATCTACTGAAGTTCTCTCCAAATTATTTTGTAAATCGTTCTTGTAAATTTAGAATTGTTTCTTATTCTTTTGAGTCTCAATTGGTAATTCTTCTGCCAAATGAAACAAAAATAGCTGTCTCTATACCCTTTTCAGGGTTT
The DNA here is from genome assembly GCA_019974015.1 of Nephila pilipes. Lineage (NCBI taxonomy): Eukaryota > Metazoa > Arthropoda > Arachnida > Araneae > Nephilidae > Nephila > Nephila pilipes. The sequence continues at coordinate 1,382,703 of BMAW01056700.1, forward strand.
TGATTATATAAAATTTAAGCATTTATTGGATATATGTCAAGAATGTTGAAGAATACTTGGACAAGCCATCTACGGTATTGTATATTGTTCTACAATTTTTAACAATTTGATCCGTCCTATATTAACAAAATTAAACGTTAGTATAATAAAACAACAGTTTAATGTATATATTTAGCTATTATTTTTCCTCAAGTTTTACAAATTTATGCTTTGAACTTAGTAAAAGAGCTTTTTTATCCGGCTTGCTTTTGTAAATGGTCCGAGACCATTTAATTGATTGTAAAGTTGGGTTGAAAAACATGCCATTTTACCTTTATTTTGTTTCACAGGTTTCGGTAACTCCCCCTTGTTCGCACGAATAGTTTTTACTAAGTTAATTCTTTTTTTGATAAAGTTTTGAAATTAAATAGAATTACTATTTCTAAGTAGAAATTAGAAGTAAGTTTGAAGTTTTAATGCAAAAATTTTTATAAAGCTTCATGAATTTTCCAGTGGTCAAAAGATTGCTTACAGTAGCTAATGATATCGTTCATAAGATTATGAGGAACGACGAAATAATATATATATATATATATAATGTGTTTGTGCTGAAAAATTAAGCAGCTATGTACTATAAGAAAAGTCATGCATTAAATTCAGGAAAAAAGAGAACTTTGAATTTAACAAAAAGAGGTCGTTTGACCGCTTTGGTTGGCTTAGTGTTAAAATATTTTTAAGGATACACATACCTCCAAAAATGTAAAAATTAACCCAATTTTTTCCTGATATAAATTTTTTTTATATCTATAATAAGCAATAAACTTTATTCTAAATGGACCTTTTTTCAGTCATCTGGTGTTCCTTTTCGCATTTAAGGTTGTCTTCACGTATTGTTAATGAGCATAACAGTCATTACATTTTTCTCTATTAAAAATAGTCCATATAGTTATGTTATAAAAAGGGTGGAGGAGAAAAGAAAAAAATAACAAAAAGAAACACCCTTAATAATTTTTGCAATTCTCATTAAACCTGGATAAAATTTACATCACTATTAATGACTTAAAGAAAACTGAATTCCAGTGATATTCATTAATTACTTTATATAAAGTATGAGGGGGCATCACAAAGTTTAAATAATTACTAAAAAATTACCAAAATATCCGGATAAAATTTATTTTCCGTATTAATTGAACCCTACGTACATAATATTGTAAACTGCAGCTATTAATGTTTATTTAATTGGTTTCAGGAAGCCGTATATTGAATTAACCCACAGTATCGTAACATTCTTGCTACTGTCCCGGGACATCGTAAGTTTCAAGTTTTACTAAAAAAATATAGATAAAAACTTAATTTTCATTTATTATTCTCATGACTTCTGTACATGGTCATCATCCAAAGATATACATTTTTCGCAGCTTTTCTTGAGCTTTCGAAGGCTGTCATTGTAGAATTCAGCAGATATTGAGCTCTTTCTTTTCCATGCTACGGGTTACTCCAATCTACAACTTCCTGAAACTAAACAAATCAACCTTAATTGCTGCAGAAGCATGTGGATAAGGCTCAATTAATATGCAGATTAAATTTTATTCAGATATCTCTATTGTTTCTAAGAAACAATTTAATTTTTACGATGTTCCCTCGGAACTAATTAACTCTTCTAAAAAGGATTTTTCTGTCATGGAACCTTATTAAATTAAAAAATAGATAGAGAAATAATTTAACTCTAAATTTCATTCTAATGCAATCATCAGTTCCTTAGATATCAGGGAAAAACTGTTAGAAGGTCATAGACCAGATTAACTACTGCTGCGCAAAGGATACAAACTCTGGGACGTCCGATTGTCATTTCAAAAATGAATATTTCCTGAACTATTGGAGAGAATTTGCCAAACTTATGGATCGGAAGGTTTTTAAATATAAGGAACTTAAATGTATAACAATCTCGGTAAAATTCAACTTTTTTAAGCTTTAATAGCTTCCCCTTAATAATTTTCGCAATCCTCATCACAACTTGATAAAATTATTATCATTGTTAATTACTTAAAGAAATTAAATTATAGAGTTAACGATTTCATTTACTAATTTAATAAAATAATTCACTTCTGAAATTAATTTTTTGATTAGAATAACCGAGATTTGATAGCGAACAGTTTAAATGACTTAGTTGTAAATTTTTCATTCTAATCTCATAATTAATTCCGGACATAATCGAGAAAAACTTTCAGGGGACTATATTTTAAAATACTTCCGCGCAAAAGGTTCATACTGGTTATTAACATCAAATGTTGATTGTCCCGACAGGTAAGATTTTTACATTTGTGTATAGCCACTTAAAATTCCACTACGTTTGATCGTAATTTCGAAATTGGATATTTTTTGCACTACTGGAGGGAATATCATGAAAGACCAGATTGAAATATTTTTAGATTTAAGGAATCCAAATATATAAATTTTCGGTACTATTCAACTTTTTTTGAAGCTGTATGTTTCCTATCTTGCATTTTTCATAATAATACTTTTTCGAGAATTTCAAAACATTTTTATGATTGTAAAAATATTATCTACCACGTGGTGCAAACATGACGTTTGTCTGGCATTATTCGCCTCTTGTGACATATCTGGTAGTAATGCATTAATCAAAAACTACTAAACTCCAATCGAAGACACGCAAAAACAAAACGCATTATTTATTTATTATCATAAATAAATAAATAATGTAGAATATCTAAGGTCCCTCCTTCTCTGGAATCTCAACCTAACTCATAACCTTAAGTTATGATTAAAATAAGAAATAAATCTTACCAGTCCACTCCTTCTTATTTTCCCAACTCTCTTCGAAGGTAACTATGTACTCGTAGCCGAATACTTTTTGTGGAATTCTTTTCAATCCACAAAACCAACAGAACGATTTCAATCGGAATAGCAGTTCTCAGACAGCAAGTCTTTTTATATTATATCTCTCTCTTTAATTTCCCAATAATTGCATATATCGTATATTTATCATTATATCTAACCACTTTCCTTCACTTCTACCTTCATCTAATTTACCTCATCACGTTTTATTTGGGGTTAGGAAGAAATTGTAAATTTACGCAATTTAACTCGATAAAGTCCTCGAGGTAAGTGAAGAGAAAATAGTGAATAGCCAAACGTCATACTAAGAGCTTTAAAAATCGTTGAGTAGAAAATTTCCTGTTGTCAAATGTTAGAAATAATCATTTAACACTGGAAGACTCATTATATATATTACCTGACTGTTGTACAACTCATTTCTACTTGCATCTGTCCTTTTTTTTTGTTCCATATTTTGTCTCCTTCGTTGTAATGACATGCCTTTTAAAGTGAAATAAATTGAGTATTTATAAGTTTTAAGGAAGTTTTATGAGGAATACACACACACACATTCGTATTATAGCTACATATAACTATTTTAACACCGGGACATCTGTTGTATCTTAAATTATGTTCTAAATTCGGGTCCTACTCCATATCAATAGGCATCCACAGTCGCAGAGTGATCGTAATCGTTAACTCTTAGCTGTTGTTGTTTACATCTATCCGTGGGTTCTAGTCCCGATGTTTCTAGAGACCCTATGAGTAGAGGGGCTGATGTACGTAAAATATGTCGAGGCTTACTATAATCCCATTAAAGTAGAGAAGTTTGGAGAATTGTTTGCCCCCCCCCCCCCGTATTGTCCTTGCCAATTTGTTACACATTGTCGTCGCTATGATGAAGAGACATAGTTCTGCTGCAATAATCGGCCATACATTTTAAAGCATTTTATTGAAGCATTGAAAAAGGAATATCAAATTAATTTATTAACGCGGAGTGGTTAATTTAACGCATCCTTCAAAAAATATAATAAATGAAGAATTTTACTTACCTGGGTGAATCTAAACAGTGAATCATTGGGTCTGATTGAAGCAGACTTCTTGTAGAGGTATCCAAGTCAAGGATACACGTTTAAAATATATCACAATTTCTCAAAACCATATAGCATTCTTATGAATCTCTCTATTTCCTCAATCTCTTCTATCCTATTCACTACATTTATTTTTATGCAAAAAGCTCATTTGCTTATATAGGGGTTCAATCAGAGGAGGATGTTCTCATAATAAAGTAGTTCTAGATGGCAAGATGAAGGGAAATGCGTGTGAGAACTTGTTACAACTTAACCGTGTTTTGAAATTACGAGGTCTGTCTCCAAAAGCTGTCATATTGCCCGCCTAAAAGTGTTTTTAATAATCCATTAATTAACTCCATAACTTTAAGGAAATCTATACGGTACTAAATAGTTCTTTAGATTTTAATTAAGCTGATTTGTCTCAAGACAGAATTTTTAGAAATTCAAAAAATTTTCTAGCGATTGTTGCAAAATTTTGCTTAAAAATCGCAACCTTTAATAATTTTATTTTTTGTGATAAATTCTTTATGAAACAGTAAAATCACATGCAAATAGCCTTCCTGTTAGCTCTAAATGTAACATTAGTAAATAACTAATCATTGATCAAAATTACGAAGTTTCGTATTCACCCTTGTGTTTCTCAAATGCAATGTTAATTAAAAATTTACAAGCTTCTTTAATTGAATGATAGTTATTTAAATAGATAGCTCACAAATTTCAATTCCTTGAAAACTTTCAATGAGATTATTGCAAATTTTCAATCTAGAGAATTTTTAAAACCCTGTCATGGGATAAGTGTTTGAAAATATATATTACAAATTAAATGTGAAAATCTTATTTTGATTGTAATTCAGATTGAAAAGCCCTGTAATTAATAAACATTTATTCAGATTGAAGATCCCTGTAATTAATAAACATTTATTCAGATTGAAGAGCCCTGTAATTAATAAACATTTATTCAGATTGAAGAGCCCTGTAATTAACAAACATTTACTCAGTTCTAAAACAATGTTAATTGGATGAAATCAATTTCTTCTTGAATAAAAAATTCTTTGTGACCGATGTAACTAATATCTTCTAAAGTTGATTAAATGTCAGAGAGGGAGGGAATGGTTATTATAATGTCACACTAAGAAGTAACCCGAGGGTTATTGGAGACGGATTTCGTAATTTAGAACCTCAATCAAGTGATGAGAACAAACAAGCACCCCCTCTCCAAATTTCTACACCACACCAACATGTAGATTTGTACAGTGACCAGATTTAACAAAAATCAGCCCCACTACACGGCTGCTTTTTACTGACATCAGAGCTCGAACCCACGACTCGATGAAAACTACGTCGACTGCAATTCTGTCTCCAAGATCACTAGCTATCGCGGCTCCTGATTAAAATGCAATTCTAGATTTATGTAATTGTACCTGTTTTCTTTTGAAAATTTTTATTCAATTATCTTTTGGAAGTAACTAATTTTGGGTACTTTAATGTATTTAGTGATGTAGTTTTCCTATATATGTATGCATATTCTTAACCCCTGCATATTACTTAGCTCTTCGGTAATCTAATATCACAAAATTTATGTCTTGAATTTAAATTCTGACCACATATATATTAAATTTAAATCAGTTAGAAGAGCTTATCAGTTTACTCACTTATTTAATATATATTAAGGGAACAGCTCTCTATCAGATCACTATCTTACATTCCTCGCACTTTATAGAAATTCTTTTCCCACTTACTTTTTCTACTAACTGTCGCATAGTTATTTATCTGCTTCCCTCTCTTATTTCATTAAACTTCTTTAGTTTAACTAATTTGCCTGGATCACGTTTCATTTGATTGAGTCGAGGTTAAATTTTATTAATTTAGTTTATAAAGAATCCCCAAGATAATAAAAGAATGCGAATAGCCTATTGTTACATGTTGATTTTGAAAATATTAATGATTTAAAAATAAAATGAATATTCAAAAAAAAAGAATAAATTAATACGAGTTTTAGAGTTTTAAGAAATATTCAGAATTTTTTTTCCGGAATTTCATTTCAAATAAACATCATTAAAGATTATGAATTCTGAATTATGGATTTTTTTTTCATTAAAAAAATCTTACAGCCCTAAACTTCAATACCAACTAGAGCTTTTCCTCGTCACATATTTTTTCGATGGCAGAAGAGTACGAAGGAAAACAGAAAATAATTCAATATAAAACAGTTTTTCCTGATTGCACCGAAATCACGACAGGAAAGGGAAGAATTACGGTCGAAAATTTAAATAATTTCAATTCCTTTTTTTTTCGTCGAAAGGAAATTGTTTCCCTTCTTTCCACAATCTGTAGAGATGCAGACCGATAATCAAGGCAGGGTTGGTCGATAAATAAATAATGGGAGAGTTGAAAATGCAAAGAAAATAAGTAAGTAAAAGTAATAAATAAAAAAATAATAATGATAAAAAAGTCAGCGCCATTTTGCGACTCTTCATTTCATGAACCGCAGCAGCGAATAATGATCGACTTCAACCACCCCCATGTGCACCTCTACCCCTTCCCCCCAATTTCGAAGAAGAACAAATCTTCATCAAAAATTGCTGCATTTGCCCGGACCGTTTTGCGAGAGATTTTCCCAAAGACTGAACCCACCCTCCCTTTTTTATCTACCCCCTCCCCATTCCTTTCCTTAACCAAGCTTTTCCTCATTCCAATCTTTTATTTTATTTTACTTTTTTTGTTATTATTTATTATTATTATTTTTTTTTTCTCTCTCTCTCAAAAATAAAATATAAAACAAAGCAAAAAATAAAAATAAAAAAAAAAACACCGCCGATGACGATGATAAAAATGCATTTTCTGACACGGAAAAGCATCGAACGACGGGCCGAAATAATAATAATAGAAGGGGAAAAAAGAATAAGAACGAAAGAAAAAAAAGAGAAAAATATAAAAGAGAAGGGAGAGAGAGAGAGAGAGTACAAGTAAAAGAAGGGAAGGAAGACAGGAACTACCTAGGTACTCCTGAAAAGTGCAAAGTTGATTAGGTATAACAGTCATTTCTCTTCTCTTCCTCTCTCCCCTTCCCCTGTCATCCTCCCCCACCTCCTTCCCTCTCTGCCGAACCTTTTAAGAACTGCGTAATAAAGAACAATGCCGGAGCGTTCCGTAATGATCTTACAACCAAGTGTTTCCCTCTCTCTGCCTCCGCTGCTTCTCACAGCAGCCCTTTCCCAATTCATTTTTAGGGAGGAGGAAAAGTTGGGCACGAGGGGGGAGGAAGGGGTGTAGGAAGGACGCGCGAGAAAATGTCATATTCGAAGAACACACATTACGGAAGATACACGTTTTGGGAGCCTGCGGCAACGGAGGGGGGACTCTGGCCCAAATTACCGTCTGCCGGATCGAACACCCCCTCCTTCCATCCCCACCTTCCACGAGCACGCTCCTCCTCGCGCGTATTAGTGGAGGTTTTCCCTCCCCCTCTTTGCAAACCCCGTTCCCTAGTCTTTGCACAATCTCCACCGAGGAAAACGGTAAAAAGGGTGTAGGAAAAGGCGTTGCCTTTGACAAGAGTGGAGAGAGAGGGAGGCTTAAGATTTTGCAATGGGGGCCCCCTATCCGACCTTTTCTCTTTCATAAAATCAGCGACAGGAATAAAAGATGTATCAGTGCTAAGTCCACGAACTGGTGAAAATATAGCCGAAGTCCCCCACCTTCTTCAATATCCAGTTTTGTGTTTGCTTAAAAAATTCTTAAATGCTTTATTCTCAGTGGCTGCACAGAATTATTACTTAGTAATACAGGGCACTTACAAAAAAATATAACCCAACCGATATTACGTAACTAATAGCCCACCAAAATTGCAAAACTAATACTACAGAAAAGAAATAGCAGACCAATATTACAGAAATATAGAGTTTACAACCATTTTGGAGCAATTAAATTAAAAGTGATATTTTAAAATTTATGAAATTATAAATAATCAATACGACCATCACTTTATACACGAACGATATCCAGTAGTACAATACTACGTATTGGTTGGAGAGCCTTGTTCGTAATAAGTGACCCCAAGTAATCCCGATTTAACTCTCTACGATTCTTATCTTTGGGGGTACTTTAAAGATGACGTGTTTTTGCTGTTACTTCTGGAGAACATTGACCAACTGAAAATGCGAGAAACTGCAACTATTCAAACTGTAACACCGAACGTGGTGAAAAAAAAAATTGTGATTCTATTATCGACTAGATATTATTCGTGTTTCTGAAGGCAATTTAAATGAATAATTAGCATTTCAAAGTGTAATTTTTCATTTAATTTGTCTGTATAAGGTGTATTAATTAATATTTCCTTCAGATTATTTTTCTAAATGAGAAACTTTATATCTTCAGATGATGAAAAACTGAAATAAAACCAAATAAATTCGTTATTCTGGATTATAATGCAACACTTGAGCTTTGTGAAATTTATAAAATCATATTTTTTTCTTGATTTAAGTTTCAGTAATTACATATATAGCAATATTTTACACATCGTAGTTATGTGGTGTCATGTATAATATCATGACTATTCATAACTCTAATAATACTGACTTCCTTCCTTATTTAATTTCTTAATGAAACACAAGAAATATATGCATTTTATAATTCTGAATTTAAGAATCGTTAATTTTTTTTTTGATTTAAGTATCAACAATTACATGTTCAGTGATATTTCAAACATAATTTGTGGAATCGTGTATAATATCGTAACCATTCAAAAGTGGCATATTACTGACTACATTTGATATTTTGAATCAAAATGAAGTATAGTAGCTATTTGAGTTCTATCACTTTTAATAATAAAACATTTCGATGTTATTGATTAAAGTATCAGTAATTAAAAATCAAGTACTATTTTACACATCATATGTGTAGTCGAGTAATATCTTAATCATTTAAAACTCGAATAATACTGACTGCATTCTCATTATTTTAATTCTTAATGAAACACATGAAATACAAGGTTATTTAAAATGATTTATCAGATTTTAAAATTTCATATTTTCAAAAATAAACGATACAGAATAATAAATAATACATGAATACAGAGGAAAATCGTGGAAGTTTTATATTGTAAAAAATAGATGGCCTCCGTGTGTTTTTCGTGAAGCTTTCACAAAAGTGATTTCAAAAACTCTCACGGAGCTACCTTGCAGTTGGGTCGGTTGCAGTGAACCAGATGATTTGATGTTACACAACTGGACGCCTAAGCCACTTGATATGGCTCCATGTGATTTCTCCCCTTGGGGATTTGTAAAGAATAAAGTATATGCTCCATCATTACCCTCGGATTTATTTGAACTAAAACAACGGATTTCTGTTGCTGTACAATCAATTAGCATTGACACTTTACAGCGCGGTTTTCTGGAATTCACATATCGAATTCACATCTTATGTGTAACTTAAAAAAGTCATATCAAACACTCGTAAAAAAAAACTTCCATATTTTCCCTTTGAATTCTTGTGTTACTTATTTTTCTGGGTCGTTTATTTTTGAAAATTTGGAGTTTTTAAATTGGATCAATCATTTTGAACATAACCCTTTATATGTATTTTACAAAATTGAACTTAAGAATCATTAACTTTTTTAAAATTTAAGTGTCAATAATTATCCAGTGATATTTACACATCGCTTGTGGAGACATTCATAATATAGTAACCATTCAAAACTCGAATAATACTGACTGCATTTGCTTTTTTGATCTTAATGATGGGATTGGTTTTGTTAACGTCACTCTGGTCGCAACACGAGAGCTATTGGCGACGGACCTTACAATTTTAAATCTCGGTCAAATGACGAGGACGACATCAGAGCTGACACCTTCCTCTCTAAACTTCCACTACACGCCTATGGAAGGATTATGAACTCGACAGATTTAACGTGCATCAACATCGACTACACAGCGGGTCTTTAGTGGCATCAAGACTCGAACCTACGACTCGATGAAAAAAAGCCGACTGCAAATCTGCGACCATATACAGTAGGCTACCGTGGCCACTTAGATCTTAATGAAACACATGAAATATTTGTATTCAACAACATTGAATTTAAGAGGAGTCGTGAATAACATTGTAACCTTTAAAAATAATTCAATGTTTATATATATATACGATTTTGTATTTCATGAAATGAAGAATTGTAATGTTATTTCCTGAATACACACACACACTCAATGCAGAATCTATTCTTTTAAGAATATGAATTTTTTCGAAGTAATAATCCAGGCTCACATTTAAAAAATATACGTCCAAGTTATCCATAAAGGATAATTCTAGTATTTTTGAGTATGTCTGACATGACAGTTAATTGTAGAAATATTCAGTAACCCTTAAAAAAATTTTTTTTTTATCCAGAGACGTTTTCTGCAAATTCTTTTAAAATTTTCGAATAACATTTTATTTTATTATTACTTTAATCTTTATAAAAGTTTTGGCAGGATGCCACAATTATAGATAGCTAATTACTGACGTATTTTAATAAGTACTTAAGTTTATAACAGCAACGAATACTAATGAAGATACCAAGTAATATTAATTAAAATTTAGATTTTTCCTAATTATTGTATATGTTTTCGATATAAATTAATAATCAAATTAGACTTTATATCTGTAGATTGTACTGAAACATACATTGAAATGTTTTGGTATCAAATACACAGCTACATTCTCTTGGTTGTTTCATAAGAATGAATTTTTGTTGTGCGGTCATATTTCAAAGTAATATTAACCAAAAAAGAGCTTATGTTTCCAAAAATATGCTTTTATAAATATTATTTTTTTTTGCCGACTGAACTTAAATTTGAGATGAAGAATCAATTAAGTTTGAGGATATGATTTATCGCATTGAAGATGCATGTTTTTTTCAAAAAAAATCAACTTAAAATTACAGGGCATCATAAGGTTCAAAGATGATTCTAAAATGAGATAAATAGAAAACATTACATATTTAAAAATCCATCGTGTTAGAATTTCTAAAAACGTCAATAAATAGTTTTCATCGCATAATTTTACCCGGTTTAATTCTGGCAAGTTCTCAGCCTTATTTTTCTAAAAAAAGATAAAATAGTACATTTAAAATATTTCTAAAACTACTCTATAAATTTGGAGTGCATATTATCGTCCGACACGTTTCATGGTGTAAAATATACGGTAGGACAAAAAATCCATGTTAAGAGTAGGATTCTTTTACACTAGTTCAGTCATACATTTCAAACTGGGTCTAGCTTGATCATGTGCATTATGATGCAAACACTGTACGCAAGTTCTGAATGTCCATAACAACCAAAATGTTAAATAATAATTACATAGAAAGTTTAATTTTAATAGAAAATGATAACGTTAATTGCTGAGTATTTCTCCTCGTATGTGAAAAGTCGTCCTCAAAAGAAAAAAATATATATATGATCGAATGAAAGGAAGGAGTTAAAAATGATTCTTAGTTCGTTACCACATATACCGATCAATTATTTATTTTGAATTTAGTGCTTCCTCATTTTATGTTTTTTCAACTTTTTTACATTTATAGAATTATGCAGGATTAAAAAACTGATATTTTATATTTTTATTATTTTCGAGAGATGTTTTGCAAATATTGGAAACATTATGTAAATTAAACTATAACGTTCCGTTATTATTTCCTTCTCCAATCATTATCAATTATTTAAATAGATACGAATCAATCGTCTAATAAATCGAAAGTCACATATTTATTATAGCAATTATTTTATTTAAATCTACGAATACTCAGAAGCCAATTCCTATCTCTCTCTATCTGTGGAAAGATACCCTATGCACATCCAATTCCGAAGATTAATATTATAAGGATTACTTACCTTACCAATAGGGTTCGAGTACATAGTGGTTTTAAGAAAGTGGGTTCGATTCACTCACCCTATGCAGTTCCTTCCTATGTCCAATTTTAAATCTCCTAACTCAGTGCAGATGTCTCATATTGATAACTTCAACTCACTATCTCTAACACCAACCAAATTCAGTATCACAATTATTTGTAATCTATAGATGCAATTATTCAAATCTATTCACTACACTTCAATAAGTCTAATCCAATTCATGTAAATCACGTTTTATCGATTGGGAAAGACTTTCATTTCACGTAAAATACTCAAAAGTGTTAGTAGAAGAGGGAAACGCGATCGAGCCCACGCTATAAAATAATTGCAAGTATTAATGTCAGGCTTTTTTTAATAATTTCATTTATTGCTTAATGAATTCGGGTAAAAATAATTAGTTTTGGTATTAAAAAAATTCAACAAAGAACATTAATATTTTTTTCAGTTTATATCATATTTAAATTGGTATATACAACACACTACTTCCTTCAATAAAACTACTACAGCCTCAGAAGAAAATGTACTTTTCACGATGGTTGATTTTTTTTAGAAAGAAAAAGAGATTTAGTTTTCTATTTCAGATCTTATACCAACTCACGTGTGTAATTTCTTTCAAAACTCTTAAGGTAATCTGTTAGAGTGTAAATTCCTTTCAAAACTCTTGAAGTAATCTGTTAGAGTGTAAATTTTTAAGCTGAAATGCATGGGAAAATTTTAATCATAAAATCTCGAATTATATTAAAATGCAGTAAATATAATAGTTCTCAAAAGGCACTTCATTTTTTTCCGAGCTAAAACTTAAATTATCTTTAAAATTACAATGGCATAAATATCGTGTAAGGTTTCTTACATTCTTACAAATAAAAGCTTTACGAATAATTTATTTTAACATTTACAAATTTAAACATGCATGATATCAAAAACTTGCGTTTTCAGTATTTCTTTCTCTTTAAAATTCTATTTCAATGAGAAATGATCAATTAAATATCCAATAAAAAGTTCACTTTAATTACTATTTAAATACAACAAATACTTAAAAAATACCCTTAAAATGCATTCAGTTCGTTTTACTGCCACTGGGAGAAAGGGTTTTTAAAAAAAAATTCAGAGAAACAAAATGTATCAAGAATAAGTCTACAAAAAAGATATAAAGAAAACGGAGATAATTCCAAATCACAATATGTATGAGTATATATATTCTTTATTAACTGGCGTGCGTTTTAAAACAGCCCTTATACCACTGTGATCTCCTAAAAGCCCCTTCCTCTTCGTTATTTGCCCAAGAAATTTTATCCCTCGCTAATAGCTGGCAGGAATCTCCAGACGCATCTTGGAGGCATTTCCGCGCCATTTCAACCTTAATTACCGAAGAACTTTTCTTGGGCGTTCGCGCGCCTCTTAAATACATACATACAACGAGACGGGGCAAGGGGAGAGGGCGACGCCCCGACCAAAGTGGAGGCAGCAGCAGCAGCCCGGGGGCTATAATCCAGAACACCAGCTCCGTAGATTGATGCAAATATCAAGGATGTCCTAGCTCGCTCTGCATTAAGGGTCTCCGTGGTCATTACGGCTTGATGTCTGACTGTCTGTCCCAGCGTACACCTGGGACTCCAATCGGAGTGGGGGGGGGAGGGGGAAGAATTAAAACGGGTCGATTGATTTCTGATAACGATTCGTTAATGGAATGCCCCCTCCCTCCTTCTCTAAGAGATGGCTCTTTCTCTCCGTAGGGAAGCATTTAAAAGATGCAGTTTTCCACAACCACTCAAGGTGCGGATGCGTTCTTTCCTGCTTTTAATTGAGTTGTCGAATTTGTTGCAAGATGGGCCTTTTTAGAAATTCTCTCTCTCTCTGTCTCTGAACAAATTGGAAAATTTTCTGTGACGCTGGTGCTGTCGTTGTTTATTTACAGAATGGGAAATGTTTAATGTTTCGATTTAGCTTTCTCCGATGTTGTTTTCCTGGAGGCGAACCTGTGTATTTTTATGAGGCATTAGGAGGTAAATTGCCTAGGGAGAAGGTGCATTTGAAAGAGGAAGGGATTTATGCGAGTTATTTATCAGCTTTTAGCTGCGACTCCGATTTGCAAATATTGATAGTGCAGTCATTTGGAATGCCGATGAATGGAATGTTTGTTACGAGATGAGATATTTTTAAGTAGCAAGACACGAAGAAAGTGAGTGATTTGGAAAAATTACGCGCAAAATTACTTTATTAAAGTAACTGACATGTTTAAACGCTTTAAATCTGGCATTTTTTATTTTGCTATTCAAAAGTAGAGGGCATTTTTAATTCTACAGAAGTATCACATTTATGAGAATTTGATAAATATAATGCAATAAATTCGGTTTTTTTTAAGATTACGAACAAAAACGCCCCGTCGTAGAGAAAAACATTTGCATTTACGTTTTTCTCAAAATGCGATTTCTTAGAATTCTGGTGAGCTTTCTTCAAATTCTATTTTAAACATTGTACTGATATTTTGAACATTATGAAATGAGGTTAGTTCCTACACTGTGATCATAATTCTATCTTAATAAATCCCACACATTTTAATTGTTTCACACTATTTGAATAAAACTGAGGAAAATTTGAATCGAAAAATTGCATTTTTTTTTTAAATTCTGTTAAATCGAAATTTTGAAATTACGATTATGTTCAATGTATAAGAACACAATGTTTCTAAGCATTCTGCAAATTTTTAAAGCAATAAATATGAGGGAATTAACGCAAAATGTGTCATAAGGTAAATGCAAGAATTATGAAAGTAAATACAGCTATTTATTATTAAATTCTCAAAATAATTAATCAGGTATAAAAATGTGATTTTCCTCAGATAAATAAATACACAAATACAGATATCTCAGTGTTATCACTTCAGTTGCTTTTAATTTTAAAAAAAGGGAATATTATTTATATTTGGCATAAATTGTGCTCTTTTTTTTCTTTGACGAAGATGTCTTGGATGCATTAAAATGTTATTCTCATCAAATTCTGCTGTCTAGTTTAGTTGCACGGAAAAGGAAAATAACTCGTCAATTTTTTGCCTTCGATCCGCGTGTTTGAAAAAAAGTTTTCACTGAAAAATAATTTTTAATTTCCCCTCTATTCGGGAAAAATTATATATAAAAAAAGTTTATTTACTATTTTCATATTAAAAGAATAAAAATTTAGAAATTTCTCAAAAGATTAAAGTGATCTAAATTTTAATGCTTACGTATTAAATAATTTTTAATGCCAGATAAATTTTTGTGAAGTTTTCCTAAAGGTAATAAAACACTTAATTCCATGATTTGTTAATAAATTATTTTCATGTTTTTTTGTTTTAATCCCTTGTCATTAAACATCTTTTTTTATGTGCATTAAATTGAATGGAAGTATTAAATAAAATGTGTGGGGAATATAAGTAAGCACGAACTGTTTTTCTGTGTTATTTTAATCCTTTCAATTTGTTTTAAATTATTTCATTGATCACGGTCAACGTTTTAAACAAAGGGTTTAACTGGTTTGTACTTCTTTCACATTTGCCATTATCATGTATCACTTTTGTAGAATAACTTATCGTTCTGTTTTCTTTCACGGGAAAAATTTTTAGTAATCGAATAATTTCTTGATAACGTTTATTGAAATAATTCTTTCTAATTGGGAGATCATAAAGTTTTGTTTTATTTAGTTTTATTTTTAAAAAAAGAAACAAGGACTGGACCACATTATAGTCGTTATTTTATATAGACTTTTTTTTTCTCTTTTTCTCATCTACATCATTCTCTCAAGTTACATATACATAGATTTCGATGCAGTGTTCAGCAGCGCCACCTTTCGTGATGACTGAAATTATTTCTTATCATCCTCAACATAAAAGAAAATTTGTAATTTGTTCATATTTGTGTGATCTCTTTTATTTAACAAATAATATTTATATAACTAATAAATAATATATTCATAACTATTAAATAGATATTCGTAAACAGTATTACTATATTTGTAAACTAATATATTTGTATAGCTAGTTTTATTGAACTAGTAATATTAATATATGTATGATCTCTTTTATTAAAATAGTAATATTTTTACTTGAAGACTCCAATTTTCTTAATAAGTCCTGAGTCAGTAAGAGTTGTAATGATTTTCAAAAACAGACAAAATGCGAATTGTTACTAAGCGATTGCTGATATCCAAATTTTTTGCTCTCTCCCAGACTTACTTTCTAAAGCTACGGGAATCATGACTTAGAGTTACCTTACGATATTTCTTTTATCCCATGGAGTTAGCAGTCTTTGTTGAACATGGGTGATGTGCTCTCGGAATATCCCAGTTATCCTTTTCTATTTTGGACTCTTCTTCTTGTCAGCCAACTTTTTCTTCCCGCACCCCTTTTTTTCTTTCTAGATTACAGTTTATACAAACGTTAGATACAGCATAACCAGATAAGCCTCGTGTGATCATAAACATCGATATTCACTCACTCTTTCATTCTCAAATTTTGATGAGTTACATTTTGTCCGATGTAGTGTATTTTAATAGTTATTTATAACGAATGCTGCAGCATTCACGGGAAGTTTTGCACTTCTAATTTGTGTAATGAGTCACCTGACGGAAAGTTTTAGAAATACAAAGATTAAACAAAAAACAAAATATCCAATTCAGTTGAAAATTAACACATACGTATAGCTCGCGTAATTGCTTTTTTGTCTTAAATTCAAGGACTAAAACGAATTAAATAAACATAAGTAAAAGAAACATTTTAAAATCCACCTTAGCTTATAGATGAACTAAAATATATAAAATATTTTTAAATGAAAAATAGCGTATGGTTTTATAGATGCTTAAGACATTAACTCTTCTTTTGATCTCATTTATAAGTAAATAGTTATGGGGCTTAATTTATCGGTAATTACCTAATAGGTATCTCTAGCTTTATTAAATTATTATTATTTATTAAATTATTAAGCAT